>ML828902.1:0-14852 GCA_009831015.1 Picea engelmannii
CTTGGTTATCTATCTGAAACTTGATTTTTTCTTCCTTTTATTTCAGCAACAAAAGACAAGGTATGATTTGGGTATCTGCTCTGTGATTGCATTTTATGCTAATTACATAGACAATATTCTGTAGATTTAAAGAGTCTCACATGGTACTGATTGTGTACATTTACAACGTTACATAGACAATTGGTGCAGTTTCTGCTTGCCTTGGGGTTTCTACTTGCTTTTGTCTTGCAAAGAGAAGAAAAAGATGTGGAGTAAATTTTCAAAAAAAAGGTTAGGGAATAATGCTTCATGTTTTCCTAATGGATCGTTCTTTTATACCCTAGGTAGATGACCCCAGGGACATTTATAAGGACGAGACTGATAAATTTAGACGCTGGCTTTTCCCATCGTATAACTTCACTCTTGCAGTGTTGTGGTCACCTTTCCTTGTGAAGGAAATGACAAAAAAAATAGAGGGTTCTGCAAGTGAACAACTCCATCTGTACCTTGATATTGCTGATAAAAAATGGACATCTCAGTTGCATGAATTTGATATTGTGCTCTTATCTGGAGGCCAGTGGTTCTTAAAGGCAGCTATTTATCTGGAAAAGGATGAAGTTATGGGCTGTCATTATTGTCCAGGAACAAATTTCACACAGCTTGGGTTTTATTTTGCTTATAGAAAAGCCCTTCGTTTGGCTTTCAAGTCTATAAATACCTCGCCAGATTACAAGGGATTGACCTTCTTGAGGACTTTTACTCCCGACCACTTTGAAAATGGTCGGTGGGACAATGGAGGCACTTGTGAAAGAACAGTTCCTTACAAGAATAATGAGATTGTTATGGAAGGCATGAACACAGAAATGTACAAGATTCAGTTGGAAGAGTTTGAAAAAGCAGCGAAAGATGGTGCTGCAAGGGGATTGAAATTTAGACTTATTGATACAACGTGGGCTTCATTGTTGAGACCTGATGGGCATCCAGGCCCTTATCGGTACTCTCACCCATTTGCAAAGGACAAGAATGCAAAGGTGCAGAATGATTGCTTACATTGGTGTTTACCTGGGCCCATAGATGCTTGGAACGAGTTTCTGCTGGAGATGCTGAAGCGTGAGTCCATGTGAGCAGTTTTCAAGGTGCACATTATTGAGTCATTCTCAAATATCAGTCATTCAAGCCACAAAGTTCTATACCTACCAAATTGTAACCTGTAATTAAAGTGCATCCTCTGTAATCTAGCATTGAGGGCTCTAAAAGCTCCGATCCATGCTTCAATTCTTTGTCATTTATCATTTTTGGGAATGATTCAACTGTTATATATTTTTCACATATTTGATCCAATGTATTAATTTTCCCAGTTAATGTGTAGCGGCCTCAAAATGTTATTCATCATATTAAGCTCAGATATATGATAATAAAATTGGATATATGAGATATTAAGCTCAGATATATGATTACAAAGATTGCAAACATTAGAAATTAAAATGTCAATATGTACACCATGTTTTTATTCTTATTTTTGTTGCCTTCAGATAATTTTCAAACTCTCTCAATGCATTTTTGAGTTTGATGCTTGCAGTTATTGCAGCCTTCAGAGCTATTATTGATTTATTTATAATTTCCTTGTTTCTTTTTTGTTATATTTTGGAGTTTGATGATTGCTGTTATAGAATGTTATATGCTTTGAGCCTCTGATTTCAGAATTACGTCGTCCTCTATTTTTGGCAATTTTCAGGCACATGAACAATCTTGACACGTGCAGATACCTTTGTGGATTCCTGCTTGTCTATGCAGCCTTATTGAGGAACTATAACAGTTTCAAGGTTATGGAGGATTACCAGTCATTCTGCTGACCATGTATTGTCCTAAATAAAATGATCATCTTGTATGCTTATTTTCCATTTGCAGTAACATCTTTTGCAAAATTATTCATTGCTCAAGTCTGTTTATAATCTAAATAATCCCAGTCATAGTAGAGTAGTGTGTGCCCTGTCCTAAAACATGCCCGACCACCTTTCTGCATGATTGTGTCATCGCCTCAAGTCCTTGATGGTTTTGAGATTGGTGAAGCACTCGCTCAAACCTCTCTACAAAAGAGGAAAGCTTGGCTTTAACACACCATAAATTGGGATTCAGTTTGTGACTCTCCAAAAAGGGCACACACTACAAAATCTACATCATGATGCTGTAAACTTGGATTCTAAGCTTATGCTTGCGCTGGACCATTTGGAAGGAGGCACTGCAATGGTAATTAATCCAACTATTGGTGTCAACGTCGGAGTCATCAAACTAGGTTAATCCCTCTCCCTTCAAGGAAGAAGATCTACTGCCAACGTTTGTAAGAGCCTTCCAGTATTTTTGCTTGGCAGTATTATGATATTAGAGGGATGGAGTCATCTATAGTTCAGCATCAAACTAGGTTAATCCCACTCCTTTCAAGAAAAGATTTACTGCCAAGGTTTCTAAGAGCCTTCCAGTATCTTTGCTTGGCAGTATTCTGATATGAAAGGGATGGAGTCATATATAGTTCAGGGTAACGTAGTGCTCCACTCAGGGGCAAAGCTAGTTCATCAAAAGCGAAGACTTAGACTTATGTCCCTTGAAACTATTGGCTTAGAGTATAAAAAGATCTCAAGAGCTCTTCCAAGTGGGCTTAATAAGCCCAAATGATTATGTGGTTAGCAAATATCATGCTTGTCATTAGGAAGTCTGGGGCGGCCATAAGTAATTTGTATCAGTTTTTGAGATCTTAATGCAACCTGCGAAAATTAAGATAATTTTCCATTGCCTTATGGACATTGTAGTGGATTGCCATTGCCTTATATGTACATTGTAGTGGATTGCTGGTTATGAGGTTACGATAGTCATGGATGGATTCTTAGGTTACAATCAGAGCCTTATAGCCCCTGAGGATCAACATAAAACCTCATTCATTATTACTTACTAGTGGACTATTACCAGTGGCACATTCTATGACATTGTCATATCCTTTGGATTGAAAAATGTTGTTGCTAACGAGACAAGACCCGTGTTTTTTGTGGCATGATCCACAGAATAATTGAGGCATCTGTTGATGACGTTTTGGGCAAGTCTCTTCATAGATCGGATCAGCCTGGAGGCATTGGTTAAGTCTCTTCATAGGTCGGATCAGCCTAAGACATTGGTCAAGTCTTTTTTGATAGATGTCAAGAATTTGACATTAGCCTGATCCCCAAAAAGTGTGCTTGGTATGGAAGTTGGCATGCATCTTCGATTTATCATTTCTAGGCGAGGCATGGAAATTGATCCCAACGAGTTTGAATTCATCTTGAAGTCATGCCTTCTTACCCCAAGTCTGCCCTTTCTTAGGGAAGTCGGGGGCCATCCAATGTATTTTTGTTGATTCTGCCTTCCTAATATGCATTATGTGAAATCAAATATATAGGGACTAAAACCTTACCAAGAAGAGTAACCTTTGCCCTACTAAATCCTTGGCAGACCCATGAAGTTGGTTAGACATCAATCTTGATAAGAAACAGAATATGAGATAGGACGACAATTTGGTGGAAAAGGCCTCAAGCCATCTCAAGTACTCTCATGTATTCATTTCAATGATACAAATATATAATACATGAATGAAACCATCTCAATTGCTCTCACATCGACACCTCATCAAGAGATAAGGTAGGAGGAGGCAAAGTAGGATCTAGAAACAAACTTAGGATAAAAACTATATCCTATAATGTGAAATATACAAAGTGAAGAATTCTGAGGTTCCTAAGAGCTGCCCAATAGGTCCGTCCTTGACCTTATTGGGTACAGTTTTCAAGGTAGTTTCAGATCTGATTTTTCTGCTGTCTTAAGGCTGCTAACAGGTCTGATTTTTCTGCCCACTGAATCTGCCCTTAAGCTTTGATTTAATGCTCTTTTAATGCCTCTTGTTGAAGGGTATAATTAAGATAGTTTTGCTGTCTGATGTTAGCTCTTTCAACATGCATTAAAACATAAAATACTCTAGATCTTTTCCACTAAATGCTGATAAGGAAATATGCAAATTACAAATTTAACACAGGTGTTTTTGGTCAACATGACCCTGAAAAACCTCCATGGGGAAAACCAGTATAAGAGAAATTTTATTATGGAGATCTCAAGCAAATATAGCAACAAGGAAATAATAGAAAGGAATCTGATACAAAAGCTAGCTCCTCAATGCTTAGCTTCACAGCTCCTTGGGACTTGTTCCCTCCTTGGGATTTGTGCCCCTCTTGGATAAGTGCACCACTCTTTCCTTGCTTTCCTGTTAGCTTGAAGAATGAGCCCAACTTGGTGAGCCCTCCTCCTTTGCTCCCTTCACCTTCTCACAAGTGCGCCCAACCTGCCAAGCTAAGTGCACCCTTCCTCCTCTCAAGGAAGTGTGCCCCCACTCATGCTAGTGCGCCCTCAAGCCTAGATGTGCCCTTTCACTGTGAAAGCTCCTGTCCCAATCTTGTGCGCCCTCTACTCAAGGTGTGCCCCTCTTGCCTTGGAAAAATCTCGTCCTCTCTTCTTTTTCCTTCACTCAACTCTTTCAAGTGAACAATGAAACCCTTTTCCCTCCTTTAGCCTCATCCTTAGGCTAACCTAGGAAACCAATGGCTAAGATTAGATCTAGGCCTACCAAGATCAAAGACTGAGATTAAGTCTCCCATTGACTTAAGTTTCCTAAGTCACTTTATGTTAATAAAGTCACTTTTGACTTAAGTGCTAATAAAGTCACTTTGATTTTATAACATAAAGTGGTGAGGGTAAATATTCACCCCTTTGAGTTAGATACTCAATAACTCAAGATGACCACTTTTCAAGGTACACGAATCTCAACATTCCCTCTTATCGAGGAAAGTGTTCTTCACCACTCCCATCTTGTCCCTGAAATAGACATGCTTGCTCCTTGGCCCCTGAAATAGACATGCTTGCTCTTTGGCAAGGACTTGGTGAGAATGTCTGCAATCTGCGTATCAGTCAAAATATACTCAAGTTGTATTGCCCTCTCTAAACCCAATCTCGAATGAAGTGGTATCTGATCTCTATGTGTTTCGACTTGTCATGAAACACTAGATTCTCAAAGATTTTGATACAACTCTGATTATTGCAGTGAATAACTGTAGGCCTCAACTCATGACCAAATAGGCCAAACAACAACTTGTGAAGCCAAATGGCCTTGCAACTGGCCTAACTAGCTGCCATGTACTATACCTTGGTAGAACTTAGTGCCATTGACCTTTGTTTCCGGCTGAACCAAGAAACAACTGTTGATCCCAACTTGAAACAACACTCGTAAGTGTTCTTCCTGTCAACTGCACATCCTGCCTAGTTTGAGTCTGTGTAGCCAATCAACTTCACCCCATATCCTCTGACATAGTCCAGTCCATAATCCACTGATCCTACAATGTACCTTACAACATATTTTGCTCCTATCCAGTGAACACTCCTAGGCTCCACCATGTATTGGATGAGAGTGTTCACAAAAAAACAGATATCTGGTCTAGTGTTGACCAGAAACATCAAAGAACCAATCAACTAACGATATCTCGTGGCATCTGGAATCCGAAGCACTAAGCTTCTTCTAGTTGGCGACCATTGGTGTCGACATGGGCCTGCAGTCCTCCATTTGAAATTTGCTCAGAATATCTGCTGCATACTTCCACTGTGCCCAAAAGATGTGCCCATCCTCCTGCCACACCTCCATACCCAAGAAATAGTGCATCAGTCCAATTTTCTTGATCTCAAACTCTGATGCAAGACCCCACTTGCAATCAGGTATGAGATGCTCCCCTTCAATGATCGAACAAACCATCAACATATAGTATGAGAATGAGTGTATCCTATCTCCGAATGATGTAGTAGAGGTTCGGATTTGCCTCACTCTTCTCAAAACCCATTTGAAGCAAGTAGGAGTCAATCCTTGAATACCAAGTTCGAGGAGCTTGCTTCAGTTCATACAATGCCTTTTTCAAGAGGCACACATGAGACTCTCTCCCCAACACCTCGAAACCCTATGACTGCTCAATGTATACCTCCTCCTCTATGAAGCCATTTAGAAATGCAATCTTCACATCCATATGATGGATCTTCCAACCCATCTTTGCTGCAATGGCCATAATACTCTGGATAAAAGTATATTTTGCAACTAGTGTGAACGTCTCGTCATAATCAATTCCCTCAATCTAAGAGAATCCTCTCACCACACAACGAGCCTTGCGTTTCTCTATGCTGCCATTTGCAACATCATTTTATACAACCACCTGGAAGTCACCATTGACTTTCCTTTAGGCCTAGGCACTACCTCCCACACATCATTTCCCATAATGGAGTTATACTCCTCATGTATGGCCTCTCTCCAGACTTGCTGGTCTGCTACCTGTGCAAAAGTGGTGGGCTCAGAATCTGTGATACTTGTCACCATAGCCAAGTATGAACCAAACCTCTCTGGTGCTATGCTCTCTCTCATCAACCTCCGGGGCTCCCCGACATACTCCTTGGCTTCCTTTAGGGTCTCCTAAAACCATCTCGCTTTCTTCTTCCCTGAAGTAACCTCCTGTGAAGCAATGTCCTCATGCTCTTGAGTCTCATCCATAGATCTATGCAAAGTAGTCTGAGATCCTGAAGCACGTGCACATCCTGTCTATATATAAGGCATATGTGAACCTATAGTTGTACTGGGTGGACCAGTTACCCCTGAACTCTGTGTACTTGACACCTGAGGCTGTGTCCCCTGAGATGCATCACTCTGTATTCGTGGGACCTCTTCAACTCCGTCTCTCAACTCTAGAGATCTCTTGAATGCTCTATCCTCCTTGAATCTAACATCTCTCCTCACAACCACTCTCCTCACAACCACTTTCCTTAGTGTTGGAATGTAGATCCAATAGGCCTTAGAGACCTCTGAATATCTAACTAGGATCCCCTTCTCTACAATGGGATCCAACTTTGTCCTCTTCTGAGAAGGGACATGAGAGAATGTCAAACACCCAAATATACGAAGGTGCTCAACATCAAGCCTACTTCCAGTGAAGGCCTCCTTAGGAGTCTTCCTCCCCAAAGTGTTGAAGTTTTACTTATACATCTAGCAGTGACGATTCTTCTTTCATTATTATAAACATTTAGCACATTAGTTGCATAAATAAGATCATTGAAAGAGAGACAATAACATAAACAATAGAGACACAAATTATCCTAGGAAACCCTCATGGGGGAGAAAACCCAACAAAACTTCCTCAATATAGATAGGCCAAAGATCGAAGAGAAGATCTTCCTTTATTCCTTCACTAGGAAGAGTAGCGAACCATTTAACCAAGAAATACCAAGACACAGACCAAGAGCCCTCCTTGACGTCACACTTAGCTGCAATAGTAGTTCCTCCAAGACTTGTACACTTCTTCATAGTTGCAGAGTTAGTGTGTTGAGTATTCAAATGAGACACCATCCTCATATATAAATACAAGTTGTGAGGTGGTGCTAGGGTTATGACTCTTCACTTGGTGGAGCCGACTTCTCCTAGAAGTGGCTAAAACCACTTTACAATTACTAGGGGTCGACTTTACAAATACCACCATACAAATACATGTTGACCAATCCACAAAAGGGGATTTTATCTTATACAAGACCCGACTTGATCAATCCACAAAAGGGGGTTTGATCTATACAATAATGACTCAAATTTAAGTAGAATATTCTTCGAAGTTACAATATTTCAACACTCCCCCTTAACAAGAAGGGTATTCTACTGACAAGATTAATAACAAATCTCTGGACTCAATACAACATCAAGAGGAGGGGACATCGTCATCAACATCGAGAACACTGTCGATCATATCTATAGGTCATCAAAAGTTTTTCTCATCATCAACATCGGTATAAACTAAACATCATCATCATTTGCAACGCGGCGCTGGAGTAACATCATCATCATCAACAACATGAAGCTGGAACATCAACATCAACAACACGAAGCTGGAATAACATCATCATCATCAACAACATGAAGCTAGAACATCAACATAATCAACAACATGAAGCTGGAACATCAACATCAATAGCACACAGCTGAAATATCAACATCAACTGCATGAAGCTGGAATAACATCATCATCATCAACAACATGAATCTGGAACATCAACATCATCAACACCATGAAGCTGGAACATCAACATCAATGTGTGGCAATAGAATGAGGTAGGTGCATCAACAACAACATTTGTGGTACTCTGATAGATCGTCCTTACCAGACCTTCAGGATTTGCTCAAGAATCATAAGATTCCCTAGGATATAAAATCCTAACAAGCCTCCACGTGGTACTCTGACAGACCGTCCTTACCAAACCTTCGGGATCTGTCCAGGAAACATAAGATTCCCTAGGATATAAAATCATAACTGAGCGACCACTACTGACCACAACTGGCATATACAAGCACATGTACTTTGACAGTCCGTTCTTATTGGACCTTCGGGATCTGCCCAAGGATGATTAGTCCCCTAGGATATAAAATCCTATCTGAGCTACCCGCTGTTGGTCAGGATACCATAGTATCATCAACATCACTTCGCCTTTCGAGGGAGGTCCTTTCGGACTACACCAAGCTTGTCTCAGAAGTACTCAAACTTCACAAGAGACAAAGGCCTAGTCAACACATCTACACCTTGCGCATCTGTGCCAACATATTGGAGATTTACAGCTCCCTTCTGCACCATGTCACAAATGTAGTGATATCGAATCTCTATGTGCTTTGTCTTATCATGGAACACTGGGTTCTTTGTCATCTTTATACAACTCTGGTTATCACATAGAATCATGGTAGCTTCCATCTCTAGATCGAATAGACCTGTCAATAGCTTTCGAAACCATATCGCTTCACAACTAGTGGAACAAGCTGCAATGTACTCCACTTTTGCCGTGCTGAGAGCAATATTGGACTACTTCCTACTTTGTCATGAAGTCATGGCTGACCCCAAACTAAAACAACATCCTGAAGTGCTCTTTCTGTCTGAAGCACTTCCAACCCAATCTGAATCAGTGTAATCATATAGTCTAAAGTCATGATCTCTAGTATAACAAAGACCATAATCCAACGTACCCTTAAGGTATCTCATCACATGCTTTGCAGCTACAAGGCGAACACATCTGGGCTCCACCAGAAACTGACTCAAGGTGTTCACAACAGAGCATATATTGATGATGTTTACAACTGCGTGATACATCCTCTAGGACACATACCTGAGAGAGAGCCCCTGAGTTGGGTGTGTGGTTCCTATCTAAGACATAACTAGAATGTTGCGCTGGCCTCCTCTTTACAGAGAGTTGAGATGAACTCCAGATGATTCTCCTGTGTAACGTAGTGAGAAAAAATATTTGTTGAGTTAGACGTGCCTGTGGCTGAGCACAGGTGAACATGTGAAATCCCATGAGTTGGGTGCATCATTCTGAGACAGAGGTGAAACAATGTATTAGCCTCCTCTGAGCAAAGAGTTGAGATGATGAACTCCAGATGACCCTCCTGTGTAACGCAATGAGAAAGAAGATTTGTTGAGTTGGACGTGCCTGTGGATGAGCACAGGTGAATGTGATTCTAGTGGCTGAGTACTAGTGAGTGTGGTTCTCCTGTGAGACACAATGAGATAGAGAGACATCCCTGTGGCTGAGCACAGATGGATGTGCCCCTAGTCGCTGAGCACTAGTGGGTGTATGAGATCCCTTGCTATATTGTTCAAGAGTCAGACTTACCCGTAACCCTTTTTGTTATGTAAAGGGTACAGGTCGGCCCCACCTTAATGTAAAAGATAATTAATGTAAAATATAATTAATATGGTAATTATTAATTATATTTTGAGTTATTGAGGTTGGGCCTATTGTGCCAATAGAAACATCATTTGATTTGACAAGTCTTATATATATAAAGGTGAATCCCCATTGAGGAAACACACTTATCATAGTGTCATCTCATGATTTCATAAGTTGTGGTATGAAATTATGAGAATTACAACACCCTCTTGTGTGCTAGGTTTGGTGATGGTGTGGAAGGTCTTTCTCTTGAAGAATATAGCAAAGGATTGGCTGGGTTTTTTTCCCTTGTTGAGAAGGGTTTCCCAGGATACTTCTTGTGTTCTTGTGCATGGTTATTCTTCTTGTGATCTTGGTTTACTGCAGTAGTTATGGTTCAAGTAAAAGTTAAACATAAAATTTAAAGAGAATGCATGAGCCATAGCTCATTGAAAATTCAACATGGTATCAGAACAGGTCTTGAAGAATACCACTCGCTCAAGATTGAAGGAAGACCGTGGAATGCTAAACCCTTGCTACTATTGCATAGAAGGAAAGGGCCGAACCCCTTTTAAGTTTTTGTGGTGAAGATACCCCACCGCCAGCTCAAGGGAAGGGCCAGACCCTCTCTAAATTTTCTGTGGCAATATCCTGAAGATGGCCGCAGGCCTGCTAGCCTAGGCCGAGCACTGTAAGAAAGACCGTCTGTCCAAATAAAATGACCACAGGCTTGAGAACAAGCTCAGCCACAAATCACAGCAAGGGAAATGCCCCACTAAGGCTTGCACAACAATATCCTAACAACAAACCCTTTAATAAAGAGGGTCCAGACCCATTTCTGAAGTGAAACTAAGGCTACCGCAACCCAAAATATGAGACAATGTCCAGATTCCTGAAATGAATAATGAGGCTGCCGTCTTGTGTAAGGTTTACCTCAGTTTGAGGGCAATGGAAGAGGATTGTTTTCGTTTTTGCGGGCAGACTATGGAAAGTTAAGGATTGGCTGAGCACTGTTTTCATGCTTTCACTACAGTCTTCAAAGTCAAATGGACAATGCTATTATGGGTGGATTTACAGTGGTGATATCATCCTGTGAATCCAACGCTTTGTTAGGAACAAAAATGCAAGATGCATCTCTCCTATGACCAATGCTCAGACCTCCATTTCTATCCCATAACCAGATCTCCAACAACATGTTTATAAATGACATCAAGGGGGCAAGAAGACATTCTATGGTGTGACATAATTTTGCAGTGGTCCTCTACATGAGTTGATAGACTTTTCTTGTTGTAGATCTTGCCCAAGGTTGCA
The DNA here is from genome assembly GCA_009831015.1 of Picea engelmannii. Lineage (NCBI taxonomy): Eukaryota > Viridiplantae > Streptophyta > Pinopsida > Pinales > Pinaceae > Picea > Picea engelmannii. Next base: position 11,065 of record ML828902.1, read on the forward strand.
GCCTTTGGATGACATGTTTGATGTATAGGTGCTGAGTTTAATATTCAACCCAGAAGTGATGGAGATACCAACATACAACTATGCAGATTTTGGCATATCCTTGTTCTATACAATGATCAAGCACTGGGAAAAGGACATTGGATTGATGAAGTGTTGAAGTGGTTGCATTGGTTGACTGACTTCACCTAACAACTCATTCACCTGTGCAGATGGTATTGTAAGTGAGAAGAGTGGACTAGATCCGAAAGACAACAACAATGATTGCTTGAAGTGTTTGGTCTTAAATATTTGTTCTAGCAACTAAAGGGTGGCTACAAGACAAACAAGTCTGGTTATAGAATATAGCAGTGGCAGGTGGCCACATGAAGCTACAACAATATAATGAGATTTCTAGTCTATGACAACCAATCATAACCTCCATTGGTGTACACCCTTAGGTATGCACTTGTATATATATTATATGGATCATTGTCATAAGGGTACTTGCAGGAGGAAGGAACCCTTGGTGAAATCATGAACCCATAAAGGTCTCAGTGCATTTAGAAGAACAACACACTAGAAGTGGAGACTCCATGTTTGATTGTTTTTAATTAGCATGCCTCTAAACTACATTGTTAAGGTTGCTACATTACAAATAGGTATTGCAGTTGTGATAACAATCCATAAATTGTTTTAATTCTAGAGATGTACTTGTGAATCTCCTCTAGGAGATATTCTTGTCTTGTTTCCTTTTGCTCGTTTTCTTGTTCCAGGAAGGTTAACAACAAATGAAGATGCTTATCCTTCAAACTTCAGAGGGAGTCACTTGACTCAGAAGAAGTCAAAATAATTGAGAAAGAGAGACAATACCTTCTTTCTCTTCAACAATCCATAGGGAGATGGCCATTGATACAATTGATCCAGTTGTTCTAGTTGATATTCCTAGGGACTTTGCAGTAGGCCATAAAAGGCTTGTCCGAGCTTGACAAACTCTGCAAGAGACAGAAAGACATGCAACTGATGGAAGTGTCGAGAAATACAAAAATGAGACTTGCAGTCAGAGGATTCTCACAAGCAGAGGGAGTGAACTATGATTATACATATTGATCCGATAGTCCGATGCACTTCCATCTGTACTACCATCCATGAGTTGGAAACTACATCAAATATATGGATTCTTGATGAAGTTTGGGTTTCAGCAAGAGTGTTGCTGATCCAAACCTATACTCTTACATTGTTGAAGAGATCCTGATTTTGATGACTTATTCAAGAAGTCGTGTTATTACAAGCAAGATTTGACTTTTGATTTCGAGATAAAGGATCTGGGTATGATGCACTACTTCTTGGGACAAGAATTATGACAGAGGACCAATGAGACTTTTTCGTAAGTCATACAATGGGGATATCAAAGACGTTCATTATGACAAAATGCAAATCCATGTCTACACCGATGGTGATGGATTTGATGAAAAATAAATAATGATGATTTAGACGAGATTGATCCACATGTGTACTGACAATTGATTGGATCATTGATGTATCTGGTTAACACCAGACCTGATATATGGTATGAAACGAATTCTTAGTCAATCCATGAGTTAGTTGAGACAGATTCACTAGATAACAATAAAGCATGTATTGAGATATATACGAGGCACAGTTGGATATGGCTTGAGATATGCCTCTAGTGTGAACTTGATTTTGCAGGGATATGTCGATACAGATTGAGCAAAGAGTACAATGGACCGTAAGAGCACATCTGATTATTGATTTACCTTGGAGTTGGCCATGGTTTCCTGGTGCACCAGGAAACAAAGCTTTGTGGCCTTGAGTACTGCAGAAGCATAGTATATAGCATTGAGTGTGGCAGTCTGTGAAGCAATGTGGCTTCTGACATATTTATTTGATCATGAGGTGGATCCTATTATTACTTGTGATAACCAGAGCTGTGTGAAGCTCTCTGAGAACCCTGTGTTTCATGATAGACCGAAACACATTGAGATAAAATATCATTATATCAGAGACATGTTATAGAGGAAAGAAATACACGTGCAATACCTTCCTACACATGAGCAGATTGCAGATATCTTCACCAAACCGCTTGCCAATACAAAGTTCGAATACTTTTGTGAGAAACTAACTTGGTGAAGATTACCTCCCTAGTTGAGAGGGAGTGTTGATGATTACAACCAGGACGAAGTTTGAGTACTTCCATGAGTGACTTGGCCTAGTGGAGAATGCCTCCCTAGCTGAGAGGGAGTGTTGATGATTACAACTGCGTGAGACATCTTCCAGGACACAAACTTGAGAGAGAGCCCCTGAGTTGGGTGTGTGGTTCCTATGTGAGACAGAACTGGAACGTTGTGCTGGCCTCCTCCTTATAGAGAGTTGAGATGAACTCCAGATGATTCTCCTGTGTAACGCAGTGAGAAAGAAGATCTGCTGAGTTAGACGTGCCTATGACTGAGCACAAGTGAATGTGTGAAATCTGATGAGCTGGGTGCATCATTCTGAGACAGAGGTGAAACACTGTATTAGCCTCCTCTGAGAAGAGAGTTGAGATGATGAAATCCAGATGACCCTCTTGTGTAACGTAGTGAGAAAGAAGCTCTGTTGAGTTGGACGTGCCTGTGCATGAGCACATGTGAACATGATCCTAGTGGCTGAGCACTAGTGAGTGTGGTTCTCTTGTGAGACGTAGTGAGATAGAGAGACATCCTTGTGACTGAGCATAGATGGATGTGCCCCTAGTCACTAAGCACTAGTGGGTGTATGAGATCCCTTGCTATATTGTTCAAGAGTCAGACGTACCTGTAACCCTATTTGTTATGTAAAGGGTACAGGTCGGCCCCACCTTAATGTAAAAGATAATTAATGTAAAAGATAATTAAATGGTAATTATTAATTATATTTTGAGTTATTGAGGTCGGGCCTATTGTGCCAATAGACACATCATTTGACGTGACAAGTCTTATATAAATAAAGGTGAATCCCCATTGAGGAAACACACTTATCATTGTGTCATCTCATGGTTTCAGAAGTTGTGTGTAATGCCCCCCACCTCTTAGAGAGGTGATGAGGAGACTCAGTGGCCTGGGCACCCCCACTAGGTCATAGTCTCACACTGAAGGGGGGAAAATCAAGAAGTTAAAAGTTATATTTTTAAGTTGACTTAAGAAAGGAAAAGGATAAAGGAGTAAAAGATAACTCAACAGAAGAATAGAAGATTAACCCTGGGAGTTAACCTAACTCAATAGAGAATTAGAAGGAAAAGTATAAGTAAGAGGCTGGGGTGCACCTATTACTCATTCTGGTTTTGGATTAACATTTGATATTGCTCTTGAGCATTTAGTTTGGGGGTTTGCTGTACAAACCCTTGTGAGCAACTCAGTGGTGAAATATCCACTCACCTTGTTCCGCAGCTTGGTCTTGGGGATGAAAGACTCCTCCACACCATTCTATTCTTAGCCCATCTCCATCTAGTGCTTCAGAAGGGGAAGGACCATCAGTCTGAGGGCTTTTCTAGAGGGTTATCATCATTCTACATTTGTCTATAGATTGGGACGTCTTGGAGCCATAGGGGATGTCCTGTAATTCAGTAAAACTCAGATCTAGGGAGATCTGCTTGAGATCTGAGTCAGAAACTTCTTCCACGGGATTCTCATTGCCCGATCTATATTCTTGGAGAGTTTCAGAGCATTTGGAGGCCTCCTTCATCAGGGTCGAACCAGCTAGGGTTTCAGTCATCCAGTGGGGCACCCCATTCAGTGGGAAATTCAGATCTACGGAGATTGAGAGGGATCTTGGAG
>ML828902.1:32505-43523 GCA_009831015.1 Picea engelmannii
TGGCTGCCGCAGAGTCAACCATAGGCATGGTTTTAGTTCAGGAAGATGATTCGTTTTCTGAATACGTGATCTATTACCTGAGTTGAGGCCTCGTAGGACCGGAACTTAATTATACCCATCTCGAAAAACTTGCGTTGGCAGCAGTTCACGTTGTTCAACGGTTCCGTCACTATGTTCTGTTTCGTAAGACCACTGTCATTGCCGTTGTGAATCCATTTCAGTACATGTTGACACGACGAGTTATCGGCGGAAAAATCAGTAGATGGATGGTCATCCTCCAAGAAGTTGACTTAGACTTCGTTTCAACAAAGTCCAAAAAGTCGTTGGTCTTCGCAGAACTTATTTCGGAACTTCCGGTTGAGTCAGGTGACGTTGTGCCTGAGGAATCATCTATCCGGGGGGATATGTTTTTGATCGAATCGTCAGACCCCTGGTACGGAGATATACTGATCTATCTCCAGAATTTGAAGTGTCCTACCTCTTCTTCTCGTGATGAGCGTCGGCGGATACGCCATTAGGCCAAGAACTATCTTATACTCAATGATACTTTGTATCGGAGAGGTGAAAATTGTGTCTTGCGTCGATGTCTCACTCATGAGGAGGCCGTCATAGTGCTCAACGATTGTCATACATGAGCTTGTGGCGGTCACTTATCTGGGTTGGCAACAACCCAAAATATCTTACGAGCAGGTTACTTCTGGCCCACGCTTATCAAAGACTGTATTGAGTCGGTCAAGAAGTGCCATCCGTGCCAAATCTTCTCACAGAAGATGAGGGCACATCCAACTCCTATGTTTCCTGTTATCACCGTCGGTCCCTTCACTAAATGGGGGATTGATTACACTACTTGCAACCCCCCGTTAGCCAGGGGGAACCGCTATATCATTGTAGCTGTCGACTACTTCACTAAGTGGGTCGAAGCTATGCCGACGTTCAAAGATGATGGAGAGACTGCAACTCTCTTCTTATTTAACCAGCTCATAGCACGGTTCAGAGCCCCGAGAGAGATTGTCACTGACCATGGCAGTCACTTTCAGAATCAAATGATGACCGAGTTAACGTCAAAGCTTGGGTTACGACAAGGACACTCGTCACCTTACTATCCCCAAGCCAATGGGCAAGTGGAAGCTGTTAACAAAACGCTTAAGACAATGCTACAGCGAACCATCAACTCAGCCAAGTCAAACTGGCATTTGATGTTATACTCGGCATTATGGGCTTACCGAACATCAGTTAAGACTGCAACCGGTTTCTCACCTTTCCAACTCGTTTACGGGTTGGAGACAGTCTTGCCCATCGAATGTCAAATTCCATCTCTAAAGTTGGCAGTAAAGTTATTGCCAGACACTTCTCCGCTTGAAGAACGGTTAGTACACCTAGAGCAGCTTGATGAACAATGTCGTGATGGGGCACTGACCAACGAGGCTCATAAACATAAGGTTAAGTGTCAATATGATAGGTCCGTTCGTCCTCGGGTTTTCTCTGAGGGCGACCTTGTCCTGGTTTACGACCAAGATAAGGACCCCCTGGGGGCAGGAAAGTTTAAATCCATGTGGTTCGGACCCTTCATTATTAAGGAGGTGTTAAAAAAGGGCGCTTATCGTCTGGTCGATTTTGAAGGGAATGCTTTGGCAGAGCCTAGAAATGGGCTCTACTATTCATAGGGTCACTGTGGGTAACTTTTTGTAACATATGTATAGTCTTTGTGCTATTACTTTCTTTCATTTCTTTTGAAAAACGTGTCATGGACGTGTCATTAATGTTATCTTTTGTCACTATGGCAAATGTCAAGTGAGTCCGAGGTATTCATTGGGTATGCGGACGGTGGTAGTCGACACATGCGGAGGCTTGCCTCCGCAGCTTGGGTAATCTTTACACCACAGGGTCAGTTGTTATCTTCCAGAGGGATATGCTTAGGTGACACCACAAACAATGTTGCTGAGTATATCGCAGTTATTGAGTTGCTTCGTGATGCTTTGTCATTGGGTATCTCTCGTCTCCGGGTCTATCTAGACACTCAACTAGTTGTGTCGCAGCTAAATAGAATATACCGTGTGCACGATCCTACTTTACACCGACAATTCCTTAGGGTACGTCTCTTGGAACGCAACTTTGATTATATTACATATTTTCATGTTCCTAGGAGTCTAAATCAAATCACGGATACTCTAGCTAATCATATTTTAGATTGGCATCTTGCTCATACATAAAGAAGATCATGATCATACACATGTAAATACATTTTGTACACATAATCCATAAAGACACGAAAATGAAATAAAAACCATATATATACATCATAAAATCCTCAGAGTACATAGATAGGCGCAAACGCCTCAAAAAATGGGAACCATAACGAGTTAATGGGGCTTATTCCCTCAAAAAATATAATACATATCAGTGCTCGAGGCACATAAAAGTCTACAAAGGCTGTTAAGGGCCTATGGGCCCTGTTATAATCATACACAGCCCGACCCAAACGCCTAAATAATCGGACCCATGTCCGAGGTAACCCCACCATATGAGTCTACATGGAGGGCGGAAAGTCCTCTATCTCTATCATAGGAACTGTGCGAGTGAGCTCAGTGAAGTTCTTCTCAATCCGCCTAAGAGCCCTCTCAGCCTCTCCTACTGTAGGGTTCCCTGCTGCTGCTGTTCCCCTGGCGGCGACAGCTGCGGCCTCTGGCCGTGGGCGACGCCTGTTCCGTGCAAAAGCGACAGGCCATACGGGTCCCACATCTGTACGCAATACAAAGTACACCCATCAGAAACTCTGTCATCCAAAAAACATGATATATATCTAAAAAGACATAAAAATTACATATGCAAACAAAAAAAACTGTACAGGCGGAGACTTACCCATCTCCCCTCGCTCCTCACCAGGAGGCACTGGTATAGCAGGATCTCTGGAAAATTCAATCTCGACATATGGGTAATCCTCGATCGTCGGAATCTGTCGCGCCAGCCACGCAAAGAAATCATCATTGAAGGCCTCGGTGGTCCTCCCACCACCCTGTCGCGGCAGCAACGCTGCCCATCTTCACACTGCCGAGAAAGTCGTCAGATGTCCTCGTACCGTCATTAGAGGACTGAAGCATGGAACTCTCTCAAAGAAAAATGAACACAGGATAGTCCCGAACCCGAAGTTCCTGTGTGTCCGCTGACGGCAATCAGTCAATTGCCTCTTCATGTTCTCCAACAGTGTGGTACTCCAGTCATATATTTGTGCATTCATGCACTGAATGACACAGTTCATCTGTGCGCGCGAAGCTTGATGCACGACCGAAGAGCCGATAATCCGCCCAATCAATGATAAAATGGTCTGGAGGGTGAGGCTGGTAATCCTACTAACGGGAACCGAGGAAGATACCTGCTCGGTCCTGACCTCACAGTACTCTGCTATCAATTCCGAAACTTTGCTCGGCCCCGCAGGAAATGTCTGAAAGTTCACGGGTTCCCCTCTCCTCGAGAGGCCCGTAAAAAAGTAGATATCCTCGGTGGTGGGCACCAAGGATTGCCCCTCTATCATGAATGCCTCTGCATCAGGGTGCCAATAGTCAACCAAGGCATTCAACAGCCTTGGTTGCGCGCGCATAAACGGGCATAAGAAAAATTTCACTAAGCCACACTGTGTCAGCACGGCCATCACATTCGGATCTGCGGCCACTGCCTCATTGGCAGCCTCATGCTCTCTCTCTCTCTCCAATGAACGTACATCCTGAAACAATCACAAAGAAAAAAGGGGAGGTTAGATCTTACATAAGCCATTTTTCGTTGAGCGGGGGTAACCCGCGGGTTGTCAAGGCGACAGTCGCGGGTACCCGCGCGCTGTTTTGACCCTGCACGCGGGTACCCGCGGGCTGTCTCTGGACAGCCCGCGGGTTACTAGGGCCGACCTCTTTGAGGTCGACGCCTACCCCCAAAATCAAAAGAAAACAATAATTGAAGTATGGAAATGCAAGATGAGGGAGTTTGTACTTACTTGGTCCGAGAAGAAGTCCGTTTGGTCCACTGTAGCTCCCAGAATCACGATCTTTGGCAAAGGGGTGCTTTTGGCTCCACAGTCAATTTCCAAATCAGCAATGGTGATAATGAGATGCCAACTTCTATTTATAGACTTTTTGGCCTCTTTTTGTCACCCTTTTGACCCCTTTTATCAGTTTCTTTATACCAAAAACCATTTTGAGTGGTTCCAGAGTTATATGGGAATGATCTGATCAGGTTTTGGGACATTTTTCATTGAGTTTCAGAAAATAAAAAAAAATACACATAAGGACGGTCCATAATTTTTTTTTTTCAAAAATCAACCTGAGCATATAGGGTAGGATTTCATCCCCACTATTGCATCTCGTTACCTTTTGTTCGTACGATATAGGACCGATCCCATCCGGTTGTGCCACAGAACCGTCATATCTACTCTAGAAGTGTCGCAACTGGGTGGTAGATCTTACCAAAACATGGATGCCCTAGGTAGTTCCTGGTTGCATTATGGTATCCATGCCGTTTCTGACAACATAGTAGGCTCAAGAGTCCGTATAGTCTTTCCTGAATATGAGTTTAAGCCTCATTTGCATGGGTCTTTTTCACTCTTTGTCTTACCCTCCGGACTCCCAAAACATAACAGGTCTCCTTTTAATCCCTTTTCAGACCCTTTAAACATGAAAAGATTGCCGAGCGATCTTGTGACCCTTCACGCTCGTTAAATTGAAATTTGAAATCACGTCTGTCCGGCGGTAGTTTACCCCTTTTTCGGTCCAGACGGTCAACTGTACAAAAAAAGGAATACTCTATCGAATTCCGATTCTTTAGAAGAGTATCATCAGGTATAATTTTATTCTTTTTTCGAGCCCGAGGGACTAAATTTACGAAAAAGAAACCCCCCCGGAGTCCATAGTTAAACCCTTTTTAGACTCCCTAAAATTGAAAAGATTGCCGAGTGACCTTATTCTTTCACACTCGTTAAAACGGTCCAGAAGAATATTCCTGACGGAGTCCATAGTTAAACTTTTTTCAGACTCCTTAAAATTGAAAAAATAGCCGAGTGATCTTGTCCTTGTCACACTCGTTAAAATGGTTTTGAATTGACGTCTAGTCAATGCTAGTTTACCCCTTTTTCAAACCGACTAGACTATTGACGAAAAAGGTACCCCAATGGAGTTTCCTTTTATGCTTTTTCAGACTCTCTAAACATGAAAAATCACCGAGCTTCCCTTCTCTGGGCTCGTTAAACTTACATCGAAGGACGTTACCATTGTGTGTTATATCAACCGCATTTGCATCCTTTACCCATTAGCCTAGTAACAGTTTGCTTTTGCGTATTAACACCTTTGGCCACTGGAGGATTTTTCCCGAGTATCATTTCCTAGAACATCAGTTTTGTCGTTGTGCCTTGAACTTGTATGTTTGCTGTGCTTGTTCCTCCACTGTAACGTAATATTCCTTTATTCTTTTCAAAATCTTCAAAATGAACAAAAAAATCAAATATACCCCAAAAAGAGGATGGGAAAAGTATTTTCTTTATTGGCAGCGTCATGAGTCGCCCTTGGATATAGTACATCTATCTGTTTGATTCATCAGACTTTGGGATGTAGTACGACCTTAGGAAGCTTTGCTCGCTATAATGAGTTGTGTCCTCCACCGTTTGGTTACTCTTCCAAACATATGGAGAGTTTGCGTTGCCTCATGCTTCGTAGACTTATGATTAACAGATATGCTGCCTAAGTCTTATTACTTGTCGTGCTATTGTCTAAGGGAAGTTTGTTACTTAGCCTGAGTCGGCCACTCTGCAGTCCTTCTCTTGTCCACATATCCGGCCATCCTGAAAGTCCAATCAAGTCTTTGTTCAAAATCACTGAAGCCTTCAGTCCGATCATCAAGATTATCAAGTCCACAACCGACGAGCCGTCGAAGACCTCTGGGTAGTGCAGTCATATTACACTCCTACCCGAGTGTAGAAGATTTTGAAGTTGTTGCTCGAGCTCTGAAGTACAACCATTAGGCCAAATCCACTTCTGAGAGATGGATACTTTCTATGTATATCTTTCTGATTTCGAGATGTAGCTCCGCTGTGTATTGTTCGCGGCTACTCTTCATAGTTATTTGACATGGATCTACAGTGTATTTGATTGGTAGCCATGGTTCTGATTGATCCCGAGCATGGGTATGCCCGCCTCGGTGAGACATTTGGTATTTTTTGCAGACGACACCTCCTGATTCCTGATTCCTGCGCTCACTCATTCAGCATATCAGTACAGATTGGTAAAGAATTGGTAATGTATTTCGGCCATCAGATGCTCTTCTGACCTCACACATTAGGGGGCATCTGTTATAACCCTAAATTGCACCATTCATGCTTACCTGGCATTAGGCCAACTCATTTCCCTTCATTGCCAAAGCCATGCTGAACAGACTCTTCAAATAACCTCTTAAACCAAGTAACCCGCGCCTTAACCCACTGTTGGGCGCGTTGGAACGCTGGCATGCCTTATGCTGCACGCGTTGGAATGCGGGCTGACCCACTACAACCAGCATTTACCTAACAAAGCAAAAAATCAGGAAAGTTTCCGCTGTGATGAAAAGATTTGGGTCAGTTAACTGGAACTCCCAGCCATGCATGGCCGAGAGTTCGTCTAAAACCCTAGCTCCTTCTAGCCTATAAAAGAAGGGGTAGGGGTACTATTCAAGGGAGGAAAAACATAGCAAAGAAACGCTGCCCAATTGCCGAATCCGTTTTTGTCCCAACCCTTTAGCCTTTCCTCAAGCTTTAGGAGAATTCAAGCAAAGCAGTTGGAGGACAAAGAAGAGGAGGAGCCCAGGATCAGGATTGAGGAACGGTGGCCGGTCTCTATAATCATTGTAAGTTGATTCATGTTGAGATTAATAAAAAGATACTTTTCCCGTCCCGAATACATGAGTCTTGTATGTTTTATTTGATTTGTGTTTAATCTCTAATTCTCTAGTAGAACAATAGCATGCATGTGTAGTTTTGTCTTGATTGCAGGATCACTTTTTGGAAGGAGCAGCAGAAGCAAGGAGATAAAAGCTCAACGGAGGATCTACACCAACCGTCGATAAAAAGGTTAGTTAATTCTTCCCATGTGTGCATGTGAAAAAGGGCTTTAGATTATGGTAGAAGGTTAAAAGTAGCTTATGAAGGGTCATGATATGCATGCAAGTTTAATCCCTAGCTTGCTAGTCCGTAGGGTAGAATACCCCACAACACTCTGTGAGGGCAAAGTCATATTTGCTCTAAAACTTGGGATAAGTGAATTATGTGGATTTCATGCATTGTTTCCCTTGCTTTTGTCTCCATGAGGTTAGGAAAAACCACTTAGCGTCAACAAACATGAATTTAATTTTCTTTCCCTTGAAAATAATTTGCAAAGATGAAATATTATTTGCAAGCCAATATACACCCAGAGTGAAAAAATTTCCAGTCATGAGATGATACTATGAACTATAGGGTTATAACACAATCAATCTTCATATGAGATACTATGTATCTCAAAAGTAGCTTCTTCTTCATCTTCTTTGGTACATGGATGTATATGATCATGTATACAACTTGGATAGTCTTCTCCATGTCTCATCTAATATGTTGCCTCCTGCAACTGTCACTATAGTTTCCTCAGGGTTATCACCTGTGACTTGCTTGGAACAAGAACAACAAGGGAGAAACAACATACAATAATGATACTCTTTATAATAATAATAAAACAATAGCAAGAAAAATCGTCACAATAACTCCTTTAGAGCTTATCACTTGTGAACTTCCTGAAACAAGGGTAAAAAGTAAGAAACACAATAATAATGAATGAGAGAAACACTCTTCTAATGTTGTGATCAATCATTCTTCCATGGTAACCTAGAAATAAAACAAGAAGTTTATCCTAGAGGAGATGTTATTTATATCTAGTAAATAATTACAATAAGCATTCATCTCAATAGTGCTCACATGCTACCAAGTATTCAATAATGAAACTTTTCAAAAATTGCTATCACAATTATAATGTTTAGCAATTATCAACTTGATATGTGTAAATTTGAATCTTATCAATTTAATCAATCAACCCTAGAACCTGGAGTCTGATCCTCACGAATGAGTGTGTTTCTTTTCTTCCGAATCTCCTTCACTCAAGATGACAAGTACTTTCTTCAACTTGTCCTCTGTACTAAGACAATATGCTATCTTGAGAAAAATCCGAGTTAGGGAATAAACGCTATAATCTCAACTTTAATCAATCTAATACTGACTTTAATTTTGACCAATGATTAGTATGATAGTCATAACTTCAGCAGATCAAAATACAACCTATATGTTCATAAGATCATAACAAATAGAGGCATATTAAATTGATCAAACTCGAGGTGCATTGTTCCAGGTATGAATGTGCTAGATCTAAGATCCCTCTGGATCTACGATTGTTGTTTAGACAAAATATCCCTTCTCCTGCAAATACCCTTTAAAAATAATGATACAGTTTAAACATATGTAAGTACATACCTCTAACAATATCGACATATAGTGGCACCATCTGACGATAGTGATAATAAATAACAAACCTTTAAAAATTTCAAAGGTGTTGCAACTTGTAATTTAAAGATAGCTGGAGATTTTCTAGGGTAAGGCGCACTAGGACAATAAAAATCCATCCCAACACTTCACAAAAATTTTCAATGCAACTGGTACTGCAACTGGCATGAAGGAACTGGTACAAAGGAACTGGCACCGCAACTAGAACTGCAACTGATATTGCAACTATGATTGAAACTGGTACTGCAACTGCAACTTAGGGTTTTATGAGGAAACCTTAATTTCTCAAACTTCAAATTTCAGAATTCTGATCCAGGGGCTAGATGGGCCCTCCTAGGGCGAGTTCCTAGGTGTGGTTACTTTCTCCAACGTCCTCCTCAAACAAGGAAAACATCACACTTAGGGACTGTGAGTTGGTCTCTTTAAGGAATTATTTGATGCCATGTTGAAGTTTTACTTATACAACTAACAGTTACAATTCTTCTTTCATTATTATAAACATTTAGCACATTAGCTGCATAAATAAGATCACTGAAAGAGAGGCAATCACAGAAATAATAAAGACACACATATTATTCTGGGAAACCCTCATGGTGGAGAAAACCCAACAAAACTTCCTCAATATAGATAGACCAAAGAACAAACATAAGATCCTCCTTTACTCCTTCACTAGGAGGAGTAGTGCACCACTTAACTAATAAATACCAAGACATAGACTAAGAACCCTCCTTGACATCACACTTAGCTGCAGTATCAGTTCCTCCAAGACTTGCACACTTCTTCATAGCTGCAGAGCTAGTGTGGTGAGTATTCAAATGAGACACCATCCTCATATATAAATACAAGTTGTGAGGTGGTGCTAGGGTTGTGACTCTTCACTTGGTGGAGTCGACTTCTCCTAGAAGTGTCTAAAACCACTTTACAATTACTAGGGGCCGAATTTACAAATACCACCATACAAATACATGTTGACCAATCCACAAAATGAGATTTTATCTTATACAAGTCCCGACTTGATCAATCCACAAAAGGGGATTTGATATATACAATAACAACTCAAATATAAGTAGAATATTCTTCGAAGTCACAATATTTCAACACAAAGCTCTATGGGGGCTCCTGTTTTATAGATACACTGCAGTACTACAAGCCTCTGCCCATAAGTAAAATGGAAGTGCATGATCATGCAACATTGATCTCGCTGAACCAACTATGGTTCTATTCTTCCTCTCTGCAACCCCATTCTGCTGCGGGTTGTAAGGAACGATCAACTGCCTCCTGATACACTGCTGGGTGCAAAAGTCTGCAAACTCTGTGGGGGTATATTCACCTCCATTTTCCGACCGCAAGACCTTGATATTTCTTCTTGTTTGGTTCTCCAAAAAAGATTTAAACTCTTGGAACCTTTTGAAGACCTCACTCTTGGTCTTTAGGAAATAGATCTAGGTCTTCCTGGAGTGGTCATCAATCAAAGTCACATAGTACTCACAACCACTCAAAGAAACTAATGACATGGGCCCACACACATCAATGTGTATCAAATCAAGTACCCCAGCTGATTTACTGTCACTGCTGGGAAAGACAGTGTTGGTGTACTTCCCAAGAGTACACCCTCTGCACACCTCTTGATGCTCAATGCTGAATTGTGTCAAATCTGTCACAATCTCCCTCAGGACTCTCAGATCTACATGATGAAAATGAGCCATCCTTTGATGCCATATCTCACACAAATGACTGTCGCTGTTTCTACTAGCCAAAGCATGAAATGGATGAAAATGTAATATGTACAGATTCACCTCACGTGTCCCAATCACTTTTCTAGAAGTGATAATGGACCCCTTAGGGTGAATGAGGACCTCTGTCCCTTCGAAGGACACCTCAAATCCCTTTTCATGAATGGAGGAAACTGGAATCAGATTCTTCTTCAGCCCATGAACATACAATACATCCCTGAACACCAAGGGTGGCCTCAACTCCCTCTGAAAGGAAATTGTGCCACGCCTAGCCGCCCTGACTATGGTGTTGTTGTTGAATTTTCAATTTTCAAATCTGATAATTACTTCCTTATGATTTTAAACAAAATTTTATGCTATTTCTATCATAGAATAATTATACACTAAAAATCTACCCAAATAAATTTGCATCGGAAACAATAAAATCATAGAAAGATAGCTATGCACAATAGACACAAGATTTTATCCTAGGAAACCCAACCTTCGGAGAAAAACCAACAACTTTTATTAATAATAATTCCATCCAGTAAGTACATCACCATCAATATGAAGAAACCCAACACATAAATAATTTCTCCCTTGTATGAGGAAGAACCCTCAAAGCTAGTGCACCTCAAAATTTGCACAACTGACAACTGAAACTGTAATTGGAAACTATAATTGGCAACTGCAATTGGGACTTGCACACTTGATGAGAAGTGTTGTATGATGTCTCAAAATGAAATGATCTAGCCTTTATTTATACAGTTTTA
>ML828902.1:44826-73779 GCA_009831015.1 Picea engelmannii
CCCTTGATTGAGAAGGGTTTTCCTAGGATAACTTCTTGTGTTCTTGTGCATGGTTATTCTTCTTGTGATCTTGGTTACTGCAGCTATTGTATATTGCATTGCTGCATTGTTTATGGTTCAAGTTCATGCTAAATTGAAATAAACTACATGTGCTTGAGCTAAGCATTAAAATTCAACATGGTATCAGAGCAATGTTCCTGAAGAGCCATTGCACAAGCTATTCAGAGCTAGCCATAACTTTCTTGCTGTAACTGCAAAAACAAGCCCTTCCATTTTCCTTGTCAAGCTAGTTTTAGCACTTTCCCCTTGAACGTTGGGCCTAATTTTTGTATAGGCAGGTATAACCTAGTCCAGCGCACCTCCTGCAACTCTTAGATAAAAAATTGTAGTAGTTTTTTTTTTGGCCCTAGGGTTTCTGCAAAACGTTGGAGTATTTTTTCATCTTGTTGAAGTTCCTTTGACTCTCTAGGGTTTCTTGTTGGAAATCATAAGTCCAACAAACCCCCCAGAGACCTCCTCTTGAAAAACGCTAGGGTTTCTAGCCTAGCTGTTAGGGTTTGTGAAGTATTTGCAAGCCATGAGGAACATAACTTTGGTGGAAGATAAGATAGATGGAATAAGAAACTTTAGGTCATGGAAGTCAAGATTACACATCACTCTAGAAGATGATGACCTATTGAGATTGATAAAAAGGACTCTACCAACAACAAAAACTGATGAGGAGAAGGTTGAATGGAAGGTAGAAAATGTCAAAGCTAGGAAGATACTCATCTATTTAGTAAGAGATCATCTACTACCTCACATATCTACCTTGAAGACAACTTATCAAATGTATGATGCACTGAAGAAAATGTTTGAAAGCAAAAACACTAGCAGAGCTCTCACATTGAAACAACAACTTCAAAATTTTAAGATGACGAAAGATGACACCATTGCTACCTTCTTCATGAAGATTTCAGAGATCATAGATCAGTTAGGTGCCATTGGAGAAACCATCACAGATAGAGAGCTTGTCATGATTACTCTCAATGCTCTTCCAAGACATTGGGAACCATTCATTCAAAGTATCAGTGGAAGAGTAGACTTATCTCAGTTTGATCATCTATGGGTAGAATGCACTCAGGAGGAAACCAAAATTATATCCAGGGGTGTGCAAGACTCCGATCATGATGAAAATCAATCCCTTGCTTCTCATACAAAGAGAGGCATAAGAAATATAAGAAGTTTCAACAAAGCATTCAAAGACAAGAAAACTTCAACAACTCTAGGTCGTGAACACAAAAAATACATTTCAAGGATTCAATGTTTTAGATGTGACAAGTATGGACACATTGCGAGAAATTTTCCTACCATGAAGAAAGGAAGACAACATGCATCCAATGCAGATGTTGATTCATAACCACCTCAGAGAGATGAAGACAAAAAATATGAAGCATTCTTCTTCATTTCAACACTCTCAGGTACTGCTCCTACTGATAGTGATATTTGGTTGATTGATAGTGGTGCTTCCAGACACATGACTGGATACAGACAACATCTTACAGAACTTGTAGAGAAAGAGTCTTGTCTGCATGTTGTACTTGGTGATAATGCTAGGTATATTGTGAATTGAGTTCGATCTTCTTATTTCCAATTAGATTTTGACATACCACTTCAATTAAGTGAGGTACTATATGTACCTGGGATGAAAATGAACATTGTCTCTGTTTATGCCTTAGAGGATAAAGGCTACAAGGTTACCTTCTCCGAAGGAAAAGTTATTGCATGGCACAATAACTCACACATGGATTCTTCCCGGGTGATTGGTGTTCGAGAAAACAATTTGTACAGATTGACTGTCCAACCAGTCCAGGCCTTATTACATGATAATATCAGCTTGAGCGAGCTATGACATAGGAGACTTGCTCATTTACATTATAGAGCTCTTCTCTCTCTAGGGAATATGGTGACATGCCTTCCAGAGATACATATCGAGCATGATGGCATTTGCATAGGTTGTTCTCTTGGAAATAATGTCAAGGGGTCCTTTTCGAGCAGTGACAATAGATCCAAGGGGATCTTGGACTTGATACATACAGATGTTTGTGGACCCATGAATGTTTCTTCCTTGAACGAATTTTTGTACTATGTTCTCTTCATCGATGATCACTCTCAAAAGACGTGGATTTACTTCTTGAATACCAAGGATGGAGTTTGTTGGCATAGGGGTAGACCTGGGGTTCAACTCTACAAAAACGCACCAACAAAACCCTAACTACCGACCCTTTCGACAGCACCTGTGAAGCAGATGAAGTCTCACTCGAGGTAGAAGCAGGTGTGGTTGCGAGACTCAGGTGTCTGCAACCTTAGATGGGACACATATATGTGATTATATCACTTACAAAGAACTTAACATTGATCATTCATCAATATTCAACCCTTATTATACTTCGTAGATAACACAAAGCATCGCAACGTTGAATTAGATCTAAGGTATTTCAATACTTAGCAACAGTAAGAAAAATCAAATCCAGTAGATCAACACTAATCATCTTCATACATATCAGATCTACTATTCATGCACATCTAATGAAGCACAAAGCATAAATAGATCCATCTAAATATATCAAAGCACTTGCAAAAGTAGGGATAATCACATCAAGTCAAAGGACAAAGCATAACACACATATTTACGTGGTTCACCCCCACTCAGGGGCTACGTCCACCAACTCTTCTTCTTTATTATCGTCGACCAATCAGTTACAACACAGAGCCTTAGAAACCCTTACTTCACACAAGACAAAAGATCTGTGCAACTTGCTAGATCTTTCTTCCTTGCCTTTCAGCACAAAGCCTTCTATATCTTCACACAGGGACTTGCACTAAGCTCTGCAAGTCTATATAGAATATGCAAAACTCTCGATCACACAGATCCCTTCTTGGAATTTAGCCTTTATCACATAGATACAATTCTCTACTCTATTACCTTATATTTTCCTATCTTCTATTTATACATACAAAATGGGCCTAAGCGTGGGTAGACCCACGGGCCGAAATCCCTTTCCCATTACATATTCCCAAAACCCAAAAAGGGACCCAAAAGTGGGTTGAGATTCTGCAATCTCCGCTTCGTCCAACGCTCCATCTTCGATAGGCTGTCGAAGTCCCAAAAACAGTCAAATATGACCAAGTGCTCCCAAAACTTTGTCAAGGGACAACAGGCCCCCAACACTCACCTGTGACTCGTCTCGAGTCACTCTGGTCTGGGCAGTTCTACTTCTAATGCCTTGAGTTTGGCTCGAGATGCTTCGACTTGTTGTAGTGCTACTGTCTCTTTCTCAGTGGACTCCTGGATGAGTGTGTCATTGATTGTTCCTTCTAGGTGTTGTTCTACTGCACTCACAACCTGTTCAAGTTCTACTCCTTGGTTTTCAACTTCAGTGAATAGTTGGCATGCCTTCTCTTGCACTGGTTGAAGTTGTTTAGAGACTTCCATCACTTTACTTTGAATCATGTGGATCTGTTGCTGGACTGTGCGTTGCTCTGGAAACCTCTTCATTCTTTCAACTGGTGACAAGGCCTTCAACTGCGCTTGTAACATATCGGCATGCTGCTCTTCTTCTTGGAGTTGCGAATCCAATGCTTGCAATTATGGATTCTCCATGAGGTTCTCATAAGTCTGAGCGCTCCTAGAAGTCAGCGAGTTGCATTCCAAAGAAAGAGATTTCAATCTGCCAACTGCGCTGCGGGCAGTTGCCTCTCTTAGGTATCTTATATCTTGAGGGGTCTTGGGAACAGTACGAAGTTCTAGGTCTGCGATGCACTGCTGAAGCTGCTGGATCACTCCTTCCAGTTGTGCCACATGATGTGGAACCCGTTCTTCTATTTGGACTTCGATGACTGTCACAGAGAGAAGTGATCTGTTGACTAGTTCCTTTACTTCTAGATGCTCCGTGATCAACTGCTCCTTGCTCAGCTGTAGCTCTTCTTTCTCTTTGTCCCATTGTACTTGAAGAGAAAGTTTTTCTCATTCGACAGCACTGCGCTGCTCGACCATTATTCCCTATACCTGTGTCAAAGCCTGGGTGGCTTGCGATGTGTCTTCTTGAGCTCATCGAAGGCGAGATTCGACCATATCAACAATCTGGTGGAGTTGAGCTGGCTCATCTCCGGGTTCTACTGTTCCTGTTTTCAGAGGCTTAGTGGAGACTGTGCGGCTAGACTAGAGTGCCTGCTGCACTCCTTGGAGTTCAATATCAATATGATTATACATCTTCTCCTGCTTCTCTAATATCTCCCGTGAAGCATCGTTCACAGCTGCAATGATGGAATTAAAATCATCTAATGTGAGGGTATTCCACATCTTGGTTACATGGGTTCTAGGTTTCTTTCGGGAGGAAGATTTCAGAAGAGAAACCTTCCTTTTCTTCAACGAGTCCTCTTCGTCCCTAGGCAGTGGTACTTCACCTTTCTGTTGTTCAATTTCTATGCCTTCTATCTCTTCATCATCATCCCCTTCATTTGGTGTGATAGAGGCAGTCCTTACAGATTCACTATATACATCGTGAACCTCTTCAGGCTTCTTCGTCTTGCTTGGTCCTAGTGTATCCAAAACAGTTTTTGGGCTATCAATATCAGACAGTTCCGCGGGGTTTTCTGGAATGAGAAGGTCTGTCAACCAGTCCTTGGTGATCTCTTCGATGTCTTCCTCGATCAACTTGTAATATGACTGCAATTGTTGCTTGTTCTCATCAGTGTGCGCTGTTATATAAATGAAGTGGCAGTCCACACTGAACTTCATTAGGGGACGAAACCTATCGAGGGTATTCAGGGTCATCTGAGGCTCAGATTGGATGGCTTGCTTCAACTGGTTGTAGTAAGTATGGAAGACGACATTGGATTACCACTGCTTGTTCATATCATTAGAGTACCACAAGGTGCTGAACTTCACAACCAAAGGTTTAAAGTGATTTATCCGGGAAGGTCGTACCTTCCAACATCTCCCATGTGATGAAAGCGATCAATATGAGAATCCAACTGAAGTGGAACTCATACCCTTGGTCTTTTGCTTCCCTGCAGTCCAGTTCCAGCTGGTTTACAAGGTACTTTGCCCAATTCATCTGTAGTCCCTTTGTGCACTTTCCTGCGAGGTCAACTACAAATCCAGTCACTTGGGTGGGTCGGTTCTTGTGAACTAACTTGCGTGCGATCAACTGACATGCAAGACACACTGCGCCTCTCTGGATAGAGGCTACCTTGTAACCTTGCGTGCCCTTCTCTACATCTCCATAAGTTTCTTTGATTCTCTGCGCTAATGCTCTGTCTGAGGTCTTTCTAGGGTAAAACTCCTGTGGGTCAGGGCCCTGCATGCTCAACCCTGTGATCCGATTGATCAAGGTAGGATCCACAGTGATGCGGCGGTTCAACCATAAGTATCCTCCATGGTAGTAGGACATCAGTAACTTTACACATGCATTCACCTCTTGATGCCTGCTGAAGTGCGGGATCTTCATCACATTGAGCAGTGTGGACTGCACGAGGTTATGGGTCCATGACTATGAGACAATCTTCGAATTCTTACCTTTAGTTCTGGTCAAATACTTGTGCTGGACGAGCATGCTGTAAGCCTTCCTGTCGCCAAGGTTGAAGTCATTGAACTTCAATGTTGCGAGATTATCCTGGTCGGCTCAAATTGCGCGTATCCCTTTCAGGAGGTACACCGTGACCAAAGCATAGTCAAAATATATGGGCACACTATCCCGATTGATGGCGCCACTTAGAGGAGGTAGGTAGGCAGGTAGAATGCTCTGAATCAACGTGGCATTCACGATATCGTCTCTGTGTTTAGTACGCTTCTCATTGGCCTGTCGAGATGGACCAGCATGAGAAGTGGATGGAGAGGCTGCCAGTCCTCTCATTGATGATGCTTGAACACATGTGGATACTCCTCTTTCCTATATGACTCTCTCAGTCATTAAATCAAGCAGAACTTATGTTACAGATTCTTCAACTGCGATGAGCTCGTCAGACATACACACTCGGGATAAATGACTGGGGTCACAATGATCTTAGACACTGCACAGGAATGAACAACAAGGGTGCAATCTGTATACACTTGCTAGTCTGCGAGCTTCAAATTGTCAGTTGGAAAAAGTGTTCTTCGGGCATGGCGTGACGAGATATATAGGCGATCTTGGAAATGGTTTGCTTTGCAATGGGTATGATCCTCATTAATTCATGTGCTGTCCGTTATGGCACGGTCCAATGGTCTGGTGGTGATCCATCAATGCTTTTCAATCCGTTCAGAGTGGCAGTCGAATGGATATATCAGCCTCTAACGACTATATTTCTTCACCTCGACGAAGTGGCCTATGTCGTTGGTCTGATATCTCGACGAAGTTCAAATTCTGCAAGTTTTCCTTCTGTGAGGCTCCCTTTGGAATCTTCTGTAGTCTGTCAATCTTAGCCCTCTTTTTACTTAGCTTCCTAGCCTTCTTTCCAGTGAGCTTCATCTCGGTGATTCTCTTCCCATTCTGATTCTTATTTTCCTTGGACATAGGTACTTCACGCTGCTGAGATTCTCTCCTAAGACTCAGGGGTAATACTTATTCTATATCTGAGACAGATACTTCAATATTCCGTGAGTCCTCTAATGCTCTTGCATCTTTGACATCTGGGCTTCTAGTGTCAAATAGCTTCGATCTGTTTTCCTATTCTTCAATCAATTGCGTGATATTTCTAGTCATGAAATCTTTTAACTTTTGTCTCTGCTGTTTTAAAACCTCTTCTTCTTCCTTCTTTCTGGCTTGATGTCTTTCAATCCAAGGTTTTCCAAGTAACATAGTAAATGGGGCATTGTCCTCAATAAATTTGATAATCTTGAAATCTTCTTCTGTCGAAGTTCCATTGACATTCATAGGTATATGAGTGAGCTTCCACATAGGGTTACTAGTTTTCCTCTAAATATCCCTATTCCTCTTAATGAAGGGATCATAGCAGACCTTCGTATAGCTTCCCAAGTTCTCTCTGGCATACTGTTCACTTGTGTTTCTTCATTAAGAACACAGTCAATGTTGAAGTATCCTATTCTTATCTCGATACATTCGTTTTCTTTAAATATCTCTGATAGCCTAACATGTCGGTGATCATTCAAGGTGTCTTTCATCTGTAGCAATACCTTCTCTAATTCCTTCTGGGGTTCTACTATTTCTGGATCTTCCTTAGGGTTTTCTTCATTCAGATTCATTCTTTCAAGCTTAGCAATCATTTTAGAGAAATCCAACACTTCATGGTCTAAAGCTTTGCAACATAGGCAACTAAATCTTCCATCAGGGCATTCCTTAGCAAGATGTCTCGATCTTCTGCAACTGTAACAGAGGGTTACTCCTCTCTTTCTTTTAAACGATCCCCAACTTCTTCTATACTGCACACTAGGATCATGTTAGCTAGCCTGTAAAAAATTCTTTCTAGGATCCTGCATCCATTTGTTACTCCAAACATTTTTTCTATTCATAGGTATAACATATCTATCATTATGCTTATCAGATTTATTCATATCAAAATTTCTTTCATATATTAAAGCCATAGTTTTTAAGCTAGGACAAAATCTATCAAACATACTTAGATCCATTCTCTAGAAACAAAAAATTTCCACTTATCTTGCTTCTACATAGTACAAAACTTCCAGATCTAAAAACTTTTAACTATTCTTACCTTTATGAGAGCACTGAGCTTACAGATCTTACTTCTTTTCTGCATATCTGACCTCTTTTCTTCAGAAACTTCTACTTTTTCCTTTCTTAGAGCAGAAAGAATTCAGATCTTGCTTCTTTTATTCAGATTTGGCCTTTTTTATTTAGCACAGAGCTTTTTAGATCAAGTGTAATACTGCGCACTAGGGCACAGATCCACACACAGAGATTCCACAGTTTCTGGATGAATTTTTGCACAAAGCTTCTTCTTCTTCAGTTCCCAACAATCACAGTTTCAAGTCCCGGAAACAAAACCATTTGTTGGCATAGGGGTAGACACGGAGTTCGTTGCTACAACAACGCACCAACAAAACCCTAACTACCAGCCCTTTCGGGAACACCTGCGAAGAAGATGAAGTCTCACCTGAGGTAGAAGCAGGGGTTGTTGCGAGACTCAGTTGTCTGAAACCTTAGCTGGGACACAAATTTGTGATTATATCTCTTACAGAGCACTTAGCATTGATCATTCATCAATTTTCAACCCTTATTATACTTCGCAGATAGCACATGGCATCACACCATTCACTTATATCTAAGGTATTTCAGCACTTAACATCAGTAAGACAGATTAGATCTAGTAGATCAACACTAAGCATCTTCATACATATCAGATCTACTATTCATACACATCTAATGAAGCACAAAGCATAAGTATATCCATCTAAATATATCAAAGCACTTGCAAAAGCAGGGATAAACACATCAAATAAAAGCACAAAGCATAACACACAGATTTACATGGTGCACCCCCACTCTGGGGCTACGTCCACCAAGTCTTCTTCTTTAGTATCGCCGACCAATCAGTTACAACACAAAGCCTTAGAAACCCTTACTTTGCACAAGACATAAGATCTGTGCAGCTCGCTAGATCCTTCTTCCTTGCCTTTCAACACAAATCATTCTATATCTTCACACAGGGACTTGCACTAAGCTCTGCAAGTCTATACAAAATACGCAAAACTCTCGATCACACAGATCCCTTCTTGGCACTTAGCCTATATCACATAGATATAATTCTCTACTCTATTACCTTATATTTTCCTGTCTTCTATTTATACATACAAAATGGGCCTAAACGTGGGTAAACCTATGGGCCGACATCCCTTTCCCATTACATATTCCCAAAACCCAAAAAGGGACCCAAAAGTGGGCTGAGATTTTGCAATCTCCGCTTTGTCTGGCGTTCCATCTTCGATAGGCTGTCGAAGTCCCAAAAACGGTCAAATATGACAAAGTGCTCCCAAAACTTGGTCAAGGGCCAACAAAGTCCTTGCAATATTTCAAGATTTTAAAGCTCAGGTTAAGAACCTAACCGGGAGGAGGATCAAGGTGCTGAGATCAGATAATGGAGGAGAGTACACCTCCAGGGATTTCAATGATTTCTGTATTGAGGCAAGGATCAATAGGGAGTACACCGTTCCTTATAACACTCAACAGAATGGGATTGTAGAGAGGAAGACCATATCCATTGTTGAGGCAACCAAAGCGATGATACAATATCATAATCGACCTATGATTCTATGGGTAGATGCATCCATGATAGCAATGTATGTTCAAAACAACAGTCCTCATAAGATTATGAAGAACATGACTTTGAAAGAAGATTTCATCGGAGTGAAGCCTGAGGTTGGACACTTCAGGATAGTTGGGTGTCCAATATACTTTCATGTATCCAAGGAAAAGAGAACCAAGCTATACCCTTCAGGAATAAAGGGTACATTTGTGGGGTACAATGAACCTTCAAAGGCATACTAGATCTAAATCCCTGGTCAGAGACAAATCGAGGTTAGTAGAGATGTCACATTTGAGGAAGAGATAGTCTTTCGAAGATCCAGAGAATCTCAGATGGAGATTGACAGTGAGAAGAAGGAAGAGACAATACCTTCTCCCCTTCAACAGTTCAGAGGGAGATAGTTACAGATCCAATTGATCCAGTTGCTCCAGTTGATGTTCCCAAATACATTGTAGTAGGCCAAAAGAGGTCTACATGGGATCGACAGACTTTGCAAGAGGCAGGAGAACATGCAGCTCCTCGTGGTACATTCTGAGAGAGAAAAAGGCCACAAAGATTTTTGAGCTATGTTTCATCTATGAGCCACATCATTGATACTGAGACTTCTTGTCATGAAGAAGCAACAAGTCAATATGTTTTGCAAGATGCCAAGACCGAAGAGTATCAGTCCATCGTGAAGAATGATGTGTGGGATATTGTTCCGAGACCAGAAGGGAAGTCTGTAATGACTTCCAAGTGGATCTATAAGATAAAACATGCAGCTGATGGAAGTGTCGAGAATTACAAAGCGAGATTTGTGGCTAGAGGATTCTCTCAGGTGGAGGGAATAGATTATTAGGAGACATTTTCTCCTGTTTCCCGATACACTTCCATCTGTACGATTATTTCCCTTGCATCATCCATGGGTTGGAGACTACATCAGATGGATGTGAAGAAAAACTTTCTCAATGGTGAGATTGAGGAAGAAGTTTACATCAAGCAACCATATGGATTCGTAATACAGGAGAAGGAGTCTCATGTCTGCAGGTTGAAGAAATCCCTGTATGGACTAAAGCAGACACCTCAAGCATGGTATGAAAATATTGATGGATAGTTGATGAGTTTGGGATTCAACAAGAGTGTTGCTAATCCAAACCTATACTACAACATTGTTGGTGATGAGTTCTTGATTTTGGTCCTATATGTTTATGAATTATTCCTCAACGGTTCATAAAGCCTTATTGTTGAATGCAAGCATGCATTGGCTTCTGAATTCGAGATGAAGGACCTTGGTATGATGCACTACTTCTTGGGACTAGAAGTGTGGAAGAGGAATGATGAGATTTTCCCAAGTCAAGGAAAATACACAGTGGAGATATTGAAGAAATTCATGATGATAGACTGCAGATCCATGCCTACACTGATAGTGATGAATTTGAAGAAAATGAATGAGGCTTCTTTTGATTTAGGCGAGATTTATCCACATATTTACAGACAACTGATTAGATAATTGATGTATCTGGTTAACACCAGACCTGATATATTCTATGCATTGAGTGTACTTAGTCAGTTTATGAGTCAGTCGAGACAAACACACTGGATAGAAACAAAAAATGTGCTGAGATATTTATGGGGCACAATTGGTTATAGAATTAGATATGCCTCTTGTGTAGACATGAGATTGCATGGATATGCCGATGCATATTGGGCATGGAGCGTAGTGGACCAAAATAGCACATCCGATTGTTGTTTTACTTTGGGATCTACCATGGTTTCCTGGTGCAACAAGAAACAAACTTCTTTGGCTTTGAGTACCGCAAAAGCAGAGTACATTGCATTATGTGTGGTAGTCCATGAAGTAGTGTGGCTTTTCAAGATCCTTGTAGACTTATTTTAACATGAGATGGATTCCATCGTTATCCATTGCGATAACCAGAGATGTGTGAATCTTTCTGAGGATCCTTTGTTTCACGATAAATCGAAACACATCAAGATCAAATACCATTACATCGGATATATGGTGTAGTGGAAAGCAGTACATGTGCAATACCTTTCTACAGACGATCATGTTGCAGATGTCTTCACCAAACCATTTTCCAGGATGAAGTTCGAGTACTTCCATGAGATACTTGGCATGGTGGATAATGCCTCCCTATATGAGAGGGAGTGTTGATGATTGCAACTTCATGAGACATTCTCCAGGCCGTTCTCCTCTGGGATGAATTGAGGTGATATGTGAGAATGCCCATGTGATGGGTGAGTCATACTCCTCTGGACTGAGTTGAGATGATGTGTCTGGTCTCTTGTCGGACTCCTATGAACTTAGTTTAGCTGAATTGAGATGGATCTCCATATAGTAATCCCATGGACTTAGTTAAGTTGATCTGTTGAGGGTGACGTCCCTGTGGCTGAGCATAGGTGGACGTGTCCTTATTGGAAAATAATTAGAGGATGTGTGATATCCCTTGCTATATTGTCAAAGAGTAAGACTTTGGTAAAACCCTAATTTGTATTATAAAGGGTACAAGTCGACACCACCATGTAAAGATAATTAATATTGTGTAAAGTTTAATTATATTGTTGAGTTATAGAAGTCGACCTTATTGTGCCAATAGACACATCCATTTGATGTGCTAGGTCATGTATAAATAAGAGTTAGATCCCCATTGTGGATCACTCACTCACATTTGTTTCATTATCTCAATGCCTACTTATAGGGATGAAGTGCACAATTCTCTTAGGTGCAATCTTTATTGGTCGTAGAGTACCCTCTTGTGTGCACTAGGGTTTGTGGTGAAAGGGTGATCTTATATTGAATCTATAACAAAGGATTGCTGGGTTTTTCCCTTGATTGAGAATGGTTTTCCCAAGATAACTTCTTGTGTTCTTGTGCATGGTTATTCTTCTTGTGATCTTGGTTACTGCAGCTATTGTATATTGTATTACTGCATTGTTTATGGTTCAAGTTCATGCTAAATTGAAATAAACTACATGTGCTTGAGATAAGAATTAAAATTCGACAGTCTTCCTGATGCTGCTAACTCGAGAAACATCAACAACCCGGGCCATTCACCATTATCCAAATGAACATGGCTTCGTGAGTGAATGTATCATCCTCCCTCGGTCAAATCAACATGAACAATCTGGAAGAATGTCTTCTCAATGCTGAAACATCAACACTCCCTCTTAGCAAGGGGGACATTCTACATCACACCAAGCTTGTGTATAGAGTATACAAACTTCTCTCTAGACAGAGGCTTGGTGAGAATGTCTGCTATATGCTAATCTTTGGATATTTACATGGGCTTCATTGCTCCCTTCTGCACCATGTCTTAGATGAAGTGATCTTCGATCTCAACATGCTTCGACCTGTCATGAAATATTGGATTACCTCAATGTATCAAGGTCGTCTCTAGCTCATGATTAAATGGTCCTGCAAGAAGCTTCCAAATCCACACTGCTTCGCGACTTGTGACACTAGCTGAGATATACTCCACTTCTCTTGTACTGAGTGCTACAAAATTTTTCTTCCTGCTAAGCCAGGATATCATAGTTTATCCTAAGATGAAGCAACACCCCGAGGTACTTTATGTCCAATGTACTACCCGTCTAGTCAAAATCAATATATCCCTGCAACCTCACTTCACCACCTAAGACATATCTCAGACCATATCCAACTGTATCACGCAGGTACCTCAACACATGTTTCGTTGCAACCCAATGTAAGTGCCTCGATTCAACCATAAACTAGCTCAGGGTGCTCATTGCAAAGAAAATATCTCGCTTGGTGTTAACCAAGTACATCAAGGATCCAATCAACTCCCTGTACATAGTGGGATCCAACAAATATGAATCTAAAGTGGAATCACTCAACTTATTCAGATTTGTCATCATAGGTGTAGCCATGGACTTGTAGTCCATCATACCAAATATGCTCAAGATATCAACTGTGTACTTCCCTTTTCCGAGGAATATATCACTTGGTTACTGCGACACCTCCAATCCCAAGAAATAATGCATCAAGCCAAGATCCTTCATTTAGAACTATGAATCCAACTCCCTCTTGCACCCAACAATGAGCCTCTCTTCCCTCGTAAGGAACATATCATCAATATACAGTACCAAGATCAATGAATCACCATCAAAAAACTTGTAGTAAAGGTTGGGATCTACATCACTCTTGGTGAAACCCAAAATCATCAAGTATCCATCAATCCTGGAGTACCATGCCATGACTGCCTTCTTGAGTCCATACAAAGCCTTCTTTAATTTGTAAACATGATGCTCCTTTCCATGTATCACAAATACTTGAGGTTGCTCTATGTACACTTCTTCCTCAATCAAATCATTGAGGAACGAGGTATTCATATCCATCTAATGAAATCTCCAACCCATAACTGAAGTAAGAGAAATAATAGTCCAGATGGAAGTGTACATGGCGACTGGAGAAAAAGTCTCATGATAGTCCATTTCCCTCTTTCTGAGAGAATCCTTTCACCACAAACCTTGTTTTGTACTTCTCGATGCTGCCATTTTCTGCATGATTGATCTTATAGATCCACTTGGAAGTCATCATCAATTTCCCCTTTAGTCTCGAAACTATCTCCCACACATGATTCTTCATGATGGAATGATACTCTTCCATCATGGCATCCTTCCAAACCCGTTGACCTATTACCTCCTCATAACTAGAAGGTTTAGAATCAATGATGCGATTCATCAATGCCATATAACTCGAGAACATCTAATGTCATTTTCTCATCTGAAATAAACACTAGGAGCTGCATGCCCCTCTATATCCTGCAAAGTTTCACGAAGCCATGCTGGCCTCTTCTTGGTCACTGCGACATCTCTAGGTAGATTCACTGGCTCTGCTGGCTCTATTGACTCCTCATAGTATGAAGGATGAACAAATGGATTACATGGATTTGTACTCTCATCCTTCGGATCCTCTTGCTCCTCACTATCAATATCCATATGAGATTCACTAGACCTCATGAAGGCTACCTCTTCATCAAATATAACATCACGACTAACCTCAATCTGACATTGTCGTGGAATGTAGATCTTGTAGGCCTTCGAAGTATCTCTGTATCCCACAAAGGTAACCTTTTTTCCAGAAGGTTATAACTTTGTCCTCTTCTCCTTGGCCACAAATACCTCATACATTTTTCATACCTCGACAATGTGCAACTCTCTAGCTCGATGAAGACTCTATCTCATCAACCTGCCAAACGTCTGAAGCCATCTCGCCTGTGCCAAAGCACCTTAGTTTCACCCATTGTAACTCACCATGACAAGTCATTGGAAGTTCATTCATAGGGTTGGAAATATGCCACACAACATACTGTGGTTATTCGGGCTCTCCACCAATCAACCATAACTCCCATCTAGTCACACCACCGAGCTGTAATAGTCCACAACTCCTCGTATGGACAATCTTCTCCATGTCTCAAACCAAAGACCATCTAGCATGTTGCCACATGAAATTGTCACTGTAGCTCCCTCTTAGAGATAACTCCTTAGCTCCCTCAAAGATGTCACCTGTGACCTGCCTGAAACAAGAACACGAAGAAGAACAACACTCTAGTGTTGTACCCAACAATGTGTCTCAAGATGATCCCATTCTCTTCATATCTCGAGCTCTGATACCATGTTGAATTTTCATTTTTTAGATCTGATAATTATTTCCTTATGATTTCAAACATAATTTTATACTACAGTTATCATAGAATAATTATACACTGAATATCTCAACCAAGATAAATTTGTAGCAGAAACAACATAATCATAGAAAGATAGCCATGCACAATACACAAAAGATTTTATCTTGGGAAACCCAACCTTGGGAGAAAACCCAACAACTTTTCTTAAGAAGAATTCTAGACAGTAAGAACAAAATCATCAATATGAAGAAACCCAACACATAAGGAATTTCTCCCTTGTATGAGGAAGAAACCTCAAAGATAGCAAAACCTAGACAAGATATCACAACTCAAAATTTACGCTATTGACAACTAGAAACTAGCAACTACAACTGTAACTTGCAACTGGAAACTGCAACTAGGAATTGCACACTTGATGAGAAGAGCTGTGTGATGTTTCAAAATGGAATGATCCAACCTTTATTTATACAGTTTGAGTCACATTTAATTTACTTGTGGGGCCGACTTATACTTTTGTCTTCAATATCTTCTTTAGTGCTTTTCAAGGTTTCTTCTTGGCATTTGTCTTGTCTTCTTGACATTTCTTATTTACTAAAAAAGTTGTCCATGAGCCTTGTTGATGGATCATCTCCTCACATGCACATAATTAATATAGAGCACTAATTTTGAGTAAACCCATCGAGAAGCCTCTCATCACAAGAGGTTTCTTGAGCCTACATCTTCCACATGACCAATTTGGGAGAATGTCTTCCCGATGATGAAAATCAACAATTGTCTCCAAACACTATCTCCAAATTGATCTATGGATCTATGGATCTATGAGATCAATGAATTTCTCTCTGACACATGATATATGATTGGATGCTCCACTGTCTATGTACCATATGCAGGATGGTGACTCAACTGTCGAGCAAAAAAAATCAAGGAACACTCCCTCTCAAACTGAGAGGAAAACTCATCCTCCTCTTCTGTCCCTGCCGTACCACCCTGCTTATTCTTCTTCTTCACATTGGGAAACTATTCAACATAGTGCCCCATCTTGTTACAAGAAAAGCATTTAACTTTGCTCATATCTCTTTTCTACTCACCTCCTCTCTGTTGCTACTTGGCCCCACCCTTGGGACCCTTATTGGTCTTCTTCTTTCCCTTTGCCAAAAGAGAAAGATCAACCTCATCATCCCCACCACGTTGTTGACTAGTGGATCCAGATCCAACTCTAAGCTCCTCTTGTACAAAGTTATTCCAGATCCTCTCCCAACTGGGCATATTCTCTCTAGCCATGATGCCTCGTACAAATATCTCCCAAGGTTTGGAGAAGCCATTTAAGGATGTCCTCACCAACTTATATGGATCCACTATCTCATCCACAACTTCCAACTCATCATGAATATGAGAAATGCTCATGAGGAATGATTTAACTGAATCAATTTTCATCATCTTGGTGCCCCTTATCTTCTCCTAGAGCACCATCTTTTGGTTTTGGTTAGGGCTCTTGTAAAGACCACACAAGGACTGCCACATCTGAAATGCGAAGTCCTTACCGGATACATGATGAATGATATGGTATTTCACCACATCAAGGATAGTCCTGTTGGCCTTGATGTTCCTCTTCTAGATCTCAACCAAGAGAATTGTATCTGTAGGAGGAATCACAAAATTTTCCACAAAATCCCATAGCTCGAGTTCCTCAAAAATCAACACCATCCTAGCCTTCCATGGAGACCAGTTTCCAACGTCTTCTATCCTATCCTATACCCTCATCCCAACCACCAACATGGATGCCATATGATGCTAAAATTGATGCTAAACTATCCAAGAAAAACTAATGCTAACTGCTGTCTAGGCGAGACAAAAATATTCCCACTGTTTGCAAACTATATCAGCCCTCTCTTGTGCCCTTTGGCTTTGATACCATGAAGAATTTTGAGGTTCCTAAGAGCTGCTCAACAGGTCTGTCCTTGACCTTATTGGGTACCGTTTTCAAAGTAATTTCAGATCTAATTTTTCTGTTGTTTTTAGGTTGCTAACATGTCTGATTTTTCTACCCATTGAATCTACCCTTAAGCTTTGATTTAATGCTCTTTTAATGCCTCTTGTTGAAGGATTTAATTATGATAGTTTTTCTTTCCAATGTTAGATCTTTCAACATGCATTAAAACATAAAATACTCCTCTAGATATTTTCCACTAAATGTTGATAAGGAAATATGCAAACTACAAATTTAACACAAGTGCTTTTTGTCAATATGACCCTGGAAAAACCCCCATGGGGAAAACCAATAGAAGAGAATATTTATTATGAATATCGAAATCAAATATAGCGACAAGGAAATAATACAAAGGAACCTGATACAAAAGTTATCTCCTCTCAATGCTTAGCTTCACATCTCCTTGGGACTTGCACCCTCCTTTGGATTTGTGCCCCTCTTGGATAAGTGCGCCCCTCTTTCCTTGCTTGCTTGCTAGCTTGAATAATTCACCCAACTTGGTGCGCCCTCCTCCTTTTCTCCCCGTGCCTTCTCACAAGTGCGCCCAACCTACAAAACTAAGTGCGCCCACACTCATGCTAGTGCACTCCTTCTTCTCAAATATTCGCCCCTTCACCACGAAATCTCCTCTCCAAATATTGTGCGCCTTCTACTCAAGGTGTGACCTTCTTGCCTTGGAAAAATATCTTCCTCTCCTCTTTTTCCTTTACTCAACTCTCTCAAGTGAACAATAAAAACCTTTTCCCTCCTTTCCTCTCCTTTAGCCTCATCCTTAGGCTAACCTAGGAAACCAATGGCCAATAATAGATCTAGGCCTACCAAGATCAAGGGTTGAGATTAAATCTTCCATTGACTTAAGTTTCCTAAGTCACTTTATGTTAATAAAGTCACTTTGTGACTTAAGTGCTAATAAAGACACTTCGACTTTATAACATAAAGTAAAGTGGTGAGGGTCAAATATTTTCCCCTTTGAGTTAGTCACTCAATAACTCAAGGGGACCACTTTTCAAGGTACACAAATCTCAACACAAAGGTGGTGTACTAGGACTGTATGAGTGTATAGGAGTCACAAGCTAACAAATTTCGAGTGTGCTTCAAGTCTATGGGAATGATGTTGACTTTATATATAGGATATATAGTCAATATAGTCAATATTCTGATTCTAAATTTGTCCACGTTGACTTATACAAAAAGAGGAATACACCCTCCCACAACTAGCTTGACTAGGTAATTGTAGTGGATCAAATGTAAACATGGGATTAACATTTGTGTGTCAAAGGAGAAATTCTTATATCACTAAGAGAATGGTGTGTTGTTTTAGGAAATCCATTGGGGAATTCCTAATATGCAATTTGGAGTTCATTGACTATTAAGTCATTCTTTCTCTTTTACATGGTATGTCTCTATAGAAGTTAATAGAAAGAGGAATATATCCTCCTACAACTAGCTTGAATAGGTAATTGTAGTGGTTAAAACGTAAACATGGGCTTAACATGTGTGGGTCAAAAGAGATATTCTTGCATCACTCTATGGAACATGGTTGTTGTTTTAGGACATCCATTGGGGAATTCCTAATATACAATTTGGAGTTCATTGACTATAAAGTGAGTAGCCCTTTTAGATGGTAAGTCTCTATAGAGTTCACATTTAAAGGCCTAGTTAGATGGGTTCCTTGTTTAATAAGGAATTTCTCTCTAGTCCTTCAAAATGGTTGTTGAATATTTGATTGTTGTCATCTAAGAAAATGATTCTATTCTTGTGTTCATAATGTGACATGCATTTGTGCAATAAAGGGTTTGGTGCCAACAAAGAAAATGACATTTGTGGTCCTCGATTGTGACACCTCTATTAGGGAATAAGAAGATGAGGCCATGCAATCATAACTATTTAGTTGATTTGCGATACACTTTTAGTGGTTCATTAAGCATAAGACATTACTTTCATTGGAGAATTTGAATGATATCTAGCTCTGTTATGTTTTCCATTCCTCAAAGTCCTTGTGTTTATGATCCTTTTCCTTGAAATTGACGATTTTATCACTAGATATACTCACTAGTTTGCGAGAGCTTGAGGTTGCAGGAACCCTAGGTGCCTTGGTTTATTTTGTGTCATTTTCTATGTTGTGTCCTTTTGTCTAGCAGACATGTGATGGCCTTGAATGGATATGCTTTCTATTGCATAAGATCTTTTTGAATCAATTATGGCTCATAAGGAGCTCAATATTGTATTTGTTTTTGTATCCACTATTTTTTGTCATGCTTTTGTTGTTTCATTGGATAACTTGCAAGATGGTATTTCCCAAATGCTCTTGGAAGTTTATCTTGGAGATATTTTGCCAGATAAAGTCTCTTCTTAGACTGAAGAAATTTTGGATGACATTTCCATTTTTGAGTATAAGGATATATTTATTGATACTCACTTGGTATCAAAACCAAGCTCGAACCAATGAAACCGGTTGATCAGATTAGTTTCGAGGGTTTTTGGGCAAAATTGGGTTTCAAAGCAAAAATGGTTGGTTCCATGATTACACTCATTGGTTCTGTATGAAATTGGCCTTTTTAGTTTAAATCAACCAATTTTGTACAATGTTGTATAGACATGCGTAGGCCCACTTGTTTCACCTAAAAAAATGAAAAAAACTAAAATCCTAAACTCCAAACCTAATTTTAAACCCTCGCCTCTCTATTTAATGATGCCCTGCCCCCAATTTTCTCACACCATTCACTTGATTGATTTTGAATTTTTTGAGTATGTGAATTATTTGTCGAGTGTTCATATTCATTTGGCATCATTCTTGTTCGCAGGTTTGGAGTGCTTCTTGCTATGATTTGGAATGTTGAATTAGAGAGTTTCTCGGGTTGATTCAAGTGTCGATTCAGATAATTTCTTGCATTGTTTTATAATTATTTTGTTGTTGTTTTGGCACTTCTCTTCCGTTGTTTTGTTGATTCAAAGTCTAGAAACAAAGTTACCGACTTAACGAGAACTATGATCTCAAAACGAGAACTCTGGCCCCAAAACCCATATTTTTGCATAAAAAACATCAAAATCAACCCCCAAATAAAAAAGTGGTGCTATCGATAGCACCATTTTTTTAAACGGGGTCAAAAGTACAACATTTTTCAAACATGGCCTTCGAAACTCAGACAATAGCTCAAAAAAACTTTAAAATCAACACCTAAAAAAGAAGAAGATGTTTTTGAACTTTTTTATTTTTCAAAACGTTAAAATTTTAGACAATTTGAAGTCTTATTTTTAGCAGTTGGTACCATTAAAACCAAAACCTCAAAATCAACGATCAAATTGAAAATTACTTCTACCGATAACACCCATTCTAAAATTGGGGTATGAAAATGACACATTTTGATAAAGTGGTAAAAAAACTCATCATTACTGTAAATAAAATCATAAAATCAACCCTTAAATGCTTACTTTTTAAATCTTACTTTATCACTCAAAACACAAGGTAATACATAATGCCATGAAAATATCACAATATACTTTAAAAATTCAACATCACTTTTTAATAATTTATGTACTTTTAATAAAAAAAAGCAAATACAAGTTACATTGAATGAAACATAAATTATTTCTTAAAGTATTATTATATTGTTCATATTCAAAACATATGAGCTACGGAATTTTATTATATTATCCATAATCAAAACACATAATTCTTAAAACATAAAAATGATTCATAACTTCATGTAAGATCATATGTAAGTTCAATGCTCATTTCTAGTTACCATACAAACATCATATGGATAAAAAATACATAAAATGTTTCATACACTTATTCAGATTGACTCGTGGTCTCTGAAATACCATTAGATTCTACATTGTCTTCAGATGAATGATTTGATGAAGATGTAGATGATCCATACTCTTCTCTATTGTCGATGAATGCACCATCCGAGTCTACATGCATTCCCAACATTTCAGATGTCAAATTCCTTTTAGATCTACAACTAGGTTCAACAAACTCCCATCTTGCATTTTTTTCTTTTAGCAACAACCTCTTGATAATCTCTGTTTTCATGGAGCAAAGAGTTCCTCTCTGTAACACACCCATGATGGGGCATACAAATTTTCTCTTTTCTTAAAGGACATATTCTCTATTCATGGTTTCTAATTTGGAAATTAGGGGAACCAATTCAACCTCATGGTCAAGGATCTCCGATTCTGAAGCCAAACAACTCTATGAGACCTTGATGGTCTCGTTCTATAATTAAATGCAAACCCTTTCGATAGCCAGGTGCAGGTCTAAGGGTACCCGCAACCTTCCCCTTCGTGCCTACGAAATCTCAGAGTTTGGGCACTAGCTCATTTTCTGATAAGCCCCTTCTTTGATATGAACTTGGGCGATGGCCTTACGCAACCACGTGATTGCGGGCACGAGCATGGGTGGTTTGAAACAAAACTACTTTTCGCCCTACAATTCACCTTGAGCCTCCACGTGTCCTTTCTCCAAAACTATGGTCGAGATTTCGGCCTGTTCTCAACTTTTTAAAGTTCGCGCACCTTTGGTCCTTGCAATACGATGGGATTGTTAATCTCATCGACCTTGACGATTCTTCCGAATTGATGGATCAGATCCATCCTTTCTGAATCTACGGATCAGATCTAACCTTTTTAAATCAACGACTGTGATTTATTTCATGATTCGGGTTTCGGGAGTTTCAACTCTCAACCCTCGCTTCCCCCTCAGTAGATATCTTCCATAGTGGAATATCTACTGACACTTGTCACTACAGATGTGCAGCTACGATTTTCCTCCGAGAGTCTGGCCTTCAGGAGTTTCAGTTCTCAAATTCTCATTTCTTCCGGAGAGATTTCTCCAAAACGACAGATCGTCTGCCACACATCCTCCTCAATCGACGGTTCTGCTCCCGCTTTGGGACTTTGGCCTCCTCAACCAGATCAAAGGTCTTTCAAATCCCTCCTCGATCAATGATTGAGACCTTTTCCTCCTCTCTTTTCTTCCAGAGTTCTAGAACTAGCGCCGCGTGTCTACCTTCACATTGACGACTCTCGTCGCTTCGGATTTTCGGACTTCGAAAATCTCAAATCTCAAATATCACTTTTCCCCAATGGATTTTATCCGGAATTGATAATCCACTGACGCGTGTCCCTCTCGAATCAACGACCACGATCCCTTCACTTCTTCGTACTTCGTATTTCTCATTCCTCAACTTTAACTCCCCCTCGACGTATGCGGATTACTGCTACGTGTCCTCTCGAATCAGACGGTTGATAGTTACTTCGGGTCTTTACTCGAAATCCATAAATTTATGCCACGTCCCCCTTAATCTGGTGGCTATGAATTACTTCAAAAATTTACCTGGAGTCCATAGATTTACGCCATGTCTCTTCTGGATCAGACGGTCTAGATTCACTTCGGGTCTTTAGGCTTTAGCAGTCTCAATTCTCAACCGAAACCCTGGTGCAATTCACCCAGAGCTCACAATCTATTAACGCATGTCCTTTTTAAATCAACGACCCTTGTCTACTTCGAGACTTCGGCCTTCGGAGATCTCAGATCTCAATTTTCCTCACTCTCTGTTCCTCCTAGAATGGTTTTTCCCGTAGTTTGCGATCTGATGACATGTTTCCTCCCGCAGGTCGACGACTCTCGACTGCTTTGACTGTTTGGGCTTCGACGATTTCAAACTCTTCTCCTTCGCGTTCTCCCAGAGTGCTTCCACCCAAAGTTCATGATCTGTCGCCATGCGCCCTTCTGGATCCATGGTCCAGATCCTCTCCGGTCTTCTGGCCCTTCGACTTTCGGGGCTTCGGGAGTTTATCTCACTTCTCACTTGGAAACCTTCGAATTAGTTTTCCTCGAATTCTTCAATCTATCGAGACGTATATCTTGCCGGCCAATGGACATGATCTAATTTGAATCTTCAACTTTCAGGAATTTGATTCTTCTATGCACTCGTTTCCTTCCAAAGTGCATTCAACTGGAGACTCCGATTTATCTACACGTACCCCTCCAGGAGATCAACAACCAGGACCTACTTCAGGTCTTTACCTGGATTCCAAATACTTACGCCACCTGTCCTATGTATCCAACAACTGACATTTACTTTGGACGATCTGATGGTTGACGTTTACTTTGGGCATTTACTCGGAGTCTACAGGTTTACGCCACCTGTCCCCTGGATCCGATGGCTAACGTTTACTTCGCTCTCCAAATTTCAGGAGTCTCAAATCTCAACTGAAACCTCTTGAAGCAGTTATTTGAAGCTTACAGTCCGCTAACACGTGTCTCCTAGTGAGGAATGGTCATGATGTCGTTCTCCTGACAATGAACGGTCCCAAACTACTTCAGGACTTCGGGACTTTGGTAAGTCCACTCTCCTGCGTGTGCAAAGCACTAAGGCTCAGGCACCTTGCTTTGATCAGGCATCTATTGGTCCTCTACTCTGTGATCCAACGACCACTTCCGCTCCTCCTCATGATCTTCAGATCTCTTTCGACTTAAAATATTTGCTAAGGGTTCAAAGGTTTCAACCTTTTCTCCTCCTACGGGTCCATCTCTTGGACTTCATCTGCAAGCCTGAAAGTGCTATCTCTTCTGAGCTTGATATTTTTGAGGATTTCTATTTCCCACACACTCCTTGCATTTCAGGTATCTCATCAAACTCAAATCGAAGTTCGACGACGATTCACAGTAATTGCGGGGCCCCAACATGTGTGCTCTTTATCAAAGAGTTCAACCTCCGCAATCTGGAAAGTGTTCGCCCAACCTGGTCTAACTGAAGTCGTTGATCTTCCATCCTGATGAGATCAACGACGTTAGTGAATTGTGGGCTATGAGCTAGCGCATCCACTACTTTCACCTTCGCGCTCCGCAATGATTCCCCACCCTCGATCTCTGTTCATAGATCGATGGTTCACAATGATTGCGGGGTCCCACCTTCGCAATCTGAGAAGTGCTCGCTCGAATCTAGTCTAATCCTAGTCATTGATCTTCCATCCCCAACGAGATCAACGACGTGGGTTGATTATGGGCCATGAACTAGCAGGTCCGCTAAATTCACATTCACACTTTGCAATGATTCCCAACCGTCGATTAAATCGAGCGATTGGTGTTTGATTCGGTAACTCAAGTGAGTATTTGAGTCCATTTGACGACCGGGATGGCCTCTCCTCTTGTTAAACGACTCACCTCCATCTCCGCTGTTAGATTCTTAAGTCATGGGTAGTTCTGGTAACTTGACTATCATCTACCTGCTAGATCTGATGGTCAGGACGGTTCCCGGGCATCCTCAGATCTAAGGCTCAGAGTTAACTTCGGGACTTTGGGGATTTTACCTCCCTTACGACAAACTTGCTCAGTTCGATGAACTCGTGAAGCCCGAATGACTCCAGGGTTAACTCCCATGCTCTTTCTCGTACCCAACGGTCACAACAGACCGTGGATTCTTCCGAACAGATTTCATCCATTCGTCTTCCAAAGAAGGGACATTCCCTTTCGATACTTCAACCTCACTTTTCTTCCCAAGCTTCATTAGCTCTGAAAGGCTTAAGAGATTTGCGCTCTTTCTCTTGAACTTAACGCTTGGAAGAATCCTTTCGTGCACCCCTTACACTCATTCTTCAATTCTAGAACTTAAGTGGTTCTTGGTCTCTTTCCTACATCGCAGAGAGCCTATGCATATGTGCACTATCTCTCCTAAGATTTAACAGAGTCCCTCCTCCAAGGGACTCATAACGACTAGGAGTGTCGACATGCATACGTGAAATTGTGCCCAAGGTCGATGAACTCACAGTTCATGGATCTAGCTTAAGCCACCACATGGCACAATCATTTATGAATACAAAACATGTCCAATCTATACTTGCTTAGATACACAATTTAAACAAGAATAAAGAGATACAATATAACCATTAAGCAAACATACACATCCCTGGGTCCTTCACAGTATATCCCTTTTCATTACATAATTACAACTTAATTTCATAGGGTTTGAGAATACTTAGCTATTACAAGTTGCATCCAACCAATTGACTATGGGTGTGTGCTTTTCCACCCAACCATAGGCTCAGAAGCATTCATTTTTAGCACTCTCGCCAGCCTCGTGCCAAGCCATGATATCACTAGGGAATTTATGCCATCTTTTAGAGAAACTCACTCTGTCACATCGAACCTGCGAGGTTTATTGAATGCTTCCTCAACATCAAGCTCACATTCGGGTCCTTTAGGCTGTGTTCTCGACACTTCCTTTGGGTCCACACATCTCCCTTACGAGGTTGTGCTCTCCTCATGTGTCTCATCTCTTGCCATGTCTCTGTATGTATCTTACGTTCCCTCCTCTGAAAGGTTTCCGACCTATCATGTTCCTTCTGTCAGAAGGAAGATCAGGTCTGCAGGTCTCTATGGTACTTCGAGTTGACATCCTACAACTAGACCATGCTTCCATTCATGGGGGTGGTTTATGATTCAACCACTGGTCCTTTCTTCATTAACTGATTTCTTTCCTTTAGAGATATCGTGGCTCGTACTTCAAGGCTTCACCCCCCAACAGTCAGTTATGGGTAGTTTAAAAATAATACATTTACATTGTCCCCATGCCTTAGCATGGTAATCCTATTTTATGATTAATTACAATATGGGGGAAATAGGGGTGTTACACTCTCTTTTTCAAACTGAAGTCATAAACAAGTATGTCGACATCATTTAATTTTAAGAGGTCAGTGCGACAACGAGTTGTATTTTGACCCTTTATTTTTCTCTTTCTATTGACATGTTTCTCAACCGTGATCTCTGGCTTGTACACACCATTGAATGGGTGTGCACTTGTTGCATACTGATGCACTTCAATTGCAATAACATCATCGTTTGTTTTTCTCAATCTTTATAACCTTTGCAATCAAGAATGTATAACCATGTGGATATCCAATTGCTAAGACTGCAATCATGCTACCCTCCTTAATATCTTGTATTGAACCCCTGAAAAGGTCTTCCATGGCTTCATGTTGTGCACGTGACCTTCGCAAACCAATATACATTTCTCTTTCCTCTGCTAGTGTACACTCAATAGCGCCTTGAGATTCTTATTGAACATCAACAATGTTTGTTTCCTTAGATTCATTTGGTATATTTTGTGGCCAATGAAATGGAGTCTTCAACAATGTATCTTCATTTGTTGAGGTTGAAATTATGTCACTTTGACTATTGAAAAAAGACTCCCACCAAACAGAATCAACAACATCAAAGTACTCATATGTATCCTTAACGAATTTTATATTTCTTCTAGGTATTCATGATAATCTACATCTCTATTACGCCTCCGTGCATTATGGATTTCAACAACTGATTGTAAAAATAATAACTTTGATACAAATATTGGACAATTTGTAATGAACTTAAAAAATGCTAAACCTGATGAGTGCCCCCATTCTATAGTAGTTGAATACTACTTTCCCCATATAAGTGTTTCCCATCAATTTTTTTGAAAACAAATTGATGTTGGAAGATAATGTCATTAAACTGCTCAATACATTTTTCTTCACGATGTGATCCCTAAGTAAATCTCTGCATGTCAACAATTTCTTCTAATATATGGAAAACAATATCTAAAATGTATGCTTTCTTAATACATTCAATCAATGGCAGTAGGCTTCCAACATTTTTCCTCTTCAATGTTATTGAAAAACGACTGAACATTTGATCAATATGATCATGAATGTGTCCAACAAGAAGGAAACCAAATTTCATCTTTTGAAAGATTTTCATTTCAATAAGCATGCTTATATATCCAAACACAATTTGATTATTATTTTCACAACTAATGTTGTCCAACTGTAAATAGAAAAATTGAGGAATATTTACAGACCAATGAGTGAGCACATGATGAATTATGGTGATGGTCAGATTTGCATCATTATGAATATTTGGAGCTCTGAAGTAAACCCTTGGACACATTTTTCCATTAAAAACCATACAACCAACCAAGTGAAACTGAATGAAATTATCTTCTTGTAAATTTTTTGGTGTACAAACAAAATGTGGTAGAAGTTTTTTCTTCTGGTCCATGCCATCAATTATCATACCTAAATATTTGTTTGGAGCATCATAACACTTATTTCGATGTTTGTACAAGTTTTTACTTTCACTTGATTGTTGATTTCAATGTTCTTGAAGTGGTTTGACTATGGAATATGCACGACATAAAATGGAAATATTGATCATATGTTTTCATAGTTGATAACTATCCAATTAAAAAAAAACAAAATAGTAAATACATACCTCTTTCTGCCCCTTCTGATTTATCTCTTCTTGATTAAAGAGTAACACATATACTGCAAATCCCAATCCTTGACTTTTTAGGAATATGGACATTGTTGAATTGTTTCTTCCACATTCTTGTAAAATATGCATTTGTAATAAAATTACCATTTCCTTCAATACCTTCAACATATCCTTTGTACAAGTTGTAGATTTCCCTCGAGAAATTATCTGGAATATGTATTGTGTCTCTATCTAACATAAACTCTTCATGTTTGGAAAATAAATCACACATCCATTACAATGTAGTGTTTTTCAATGGCTCAGTCTCTCGCCCATGATGTACCTTTGAATAAAATGAATGATCTTTTTCCAACCTTGTCTGGATTCTTGATAGACGAAGATTACCAATTGAGTGATTTTTTTTGAAATCCTCATTGACGCTTGAATTTGTGAAGGACCGAAACAACAACCTCACAGGGATATAAATCCCCCTGCATTTTTATAGAGGTGGTACTCCTTTTATTTATAACATTTTCTTGGAACTCTATATTTTTAGAATATAAGAGTTTGCAGAAGTCCATCGTGATAATCAAAGAAATATAAAGACTGCAAGAAAAATAACAAGAAATATAATGTTTTGTTTTCCTTTTTTTAAAGAGAGTTCCTGAGAAATGGTTAGGAACCACACACCTCATACACTTGAAAAAGATAGAGAAAATTTCCTCACATCCATCATAGTTAAACTAAAGATTTTTGTTCACATAAAATAAAAGAAGATGGTCTGTATGCATAAAAGAACTTTAATAGAGTAAAAACATGGGGATCCAAAATAAAGATAATGATAGATCAATTTCAAATACTTTATATTCAAAACTCAGAGTTACAAAGTACAGTCAAAACTGATCCCAAAATAGTTCTCTTGATATTTATGAAAAATATATAGTCAGTTACAAAGCCTCAAAATTTAAATGTGTTTGTCCTTAGGACTGGGATTGGGTCTCCTGTAGACCATAAATAAAATATGAAAAATAAGTAAGCTATAGAAGGAGGATGGTGGGAAATGACAGAGTAGCAAGACCTGGAAAGAAGACAGGTAGAATTTATTAAATTTCAGTTAAAACTTTATAGTTAAAGAAGCAAAGTATCTGGATGAATAAACTAATAAAGAAAGAAAAATGTGATCAACATGAACTTACTATGATGGTATCTCATGTATTCACTTGCTTGTTGCTATTCTTTTATTGTCTTCATTGACGATTACAATTACTATCTCAATTGTTTCTTTCCATTCTTTGGTTAATTTGTCGATCGTCATGCTGAACCAATCTTCAATATAACTTTTCATTGGTGCGACGTTTATTTCATGCCGGATTTTAATTTTGAATAACTCACCTTCCAAGTCTCTTAAGTTAAGATAAATACCATGTACTGCTTCCTCAATATCTTGATTTTTCACAGAATAATCAATAAGCCAATTGTCTTTTTCATCTTCATTATATTCGAGTATGCCATAAATTTTTTCAATTGATAACCCTTTAAATATCTCAACTTGTTCATCAAATTGTTCCTTTGTTAGAAACATTGAGTTGAGAATTAATTTAGGGTCTTGTACTTCGTTAGTACCTCCTGCTAGGTCTATCTCCGTGAGTCTCTTGAAAATTCTTCTCCTTTGAAGGTAAATGTTGGCTCTGGGAGCTTCAACATCTTGTGAAAAAATTACGGTGAAAGGGAAATGGGGGAATGATCTTGGAATTTTATAATTCTCTGGCTCGACACGTACTTCTCAATGCACCATGAAACAAGTTATTTGTAGTCGAATACTTCAAGAACACACCCTG
>ML828903.1:32839-52092 GCA_009831015.1 Picea engelmannii
TGTTTATAACTCTGGAATTCACAGTAAAGACTCACTGCCACTAAGATTCATGATTCAAAGTTAAAAATGAGAGTAAATTGTTAATAATCTACACTA
Source organism: Picea engelmannii (assembly GCA_009831015.1). Taxonomy (NCBI): domain Eukaryota; kingdom Viridiplantae; phylum Streptophyta; class Pinopsida; order Pinales; family Pinaceae; genus Picea; species Picea engelmannii. Next base: position 32,936 of record ML828903.1, read on the forward strand.
ACTGATTCACCCCCCCCCCCTCTCAGTTAGTTCATACCTGTAACAATACCTGCATATTTTTGAAGATTTTGAAAATCTTGTTGATGTTGTGTAAAGAGTTACACTAAGGACAATGAAAAAATAAGGGGAGGGGATTGTAATATCCCCCGGTAGAGCCCTAGTTGTAATTATGAATTATAATCATGTTTTGTAGGCTAGTGAGCTAAGTGTTGATAAGCTGGTGGGATTATGTGTTTATTAGGCCTAAGAGCCTAAGTGTTAAAGGACACGAGCCTAGTTTTGTATATGTAATTATGCATAACATTAATAAAGATTAAACATCACTGTGTGCAGACCAACCACAAAGAAAGAGTGATGGGGGACTAAGCTTCAACAAGGCTAGTTAAGGGAGAGGGGGTTGAAAGGTTGGAAGAGGGGATAAGATAGAGGGATTAAGTCCTTGAGATAATAATTTATTATTTTTGCAAAGTGGTGTGAAAGGTATATTTTTATCCTAAGTTCCTAGAAAAGGGAACACATACTTGATGGAGTGCATGCAGCTTCATGGGCGACATGTGTCAGCCCAGGAACATGCAATTTAACCCAAGAATTGAGCCGTGATGGGTATTTGTACTCCATTCTTGCATCCGATGTCTGAACCAAGTTTCCTCTACATCTGATCTCTGCATACCTCACACAGTTCTGAAACCTGAAACCGTGAGGCCAACCTAGGATGTTTTCCTGAGAAGCCGATGTACCCTCCATCTGAACCATTAGAGTCTACGTTTGACCTCTGCATTGATTCCTTTTCATGCACCCTGAAAACTAGTGGCAAACCCATGGACTGAGTTGTGTCTCCTGTGTGTCCTGTGAACCCAACTTACCCGCCCTTGCAGAGCCGAGTACATACCTGAACCGTTCTTAGGTTGTTGCCTTCAATTTTCCTGAGTGGTGTTAACCAATGTTGTTGTTGTTGTTGTTACCTTACAGGAATTGATTTGAAAATTGGTTGAAGAATTGGGTTGTCAGGCCTATGGTAGAAGAGGCAGGTTGTCAGGCCTATGAGCATCTCTCTCCAGGTGAGAGAGTCTACTGGGAAGTGTGTTTCTTTCAAAGAGAGTCCAGCACTAGCTATAGAGCTCTGAGAAGTCCTAATCTGGCCTATTGTCAAGACCCAAAGAGGGAGGTTAAGAAACCAATGGAATGTGCTTGTGAAGGTGTATACTCCTAGGTGGAACATGCATGTGGGGAATGAGAGTCCATGAATAGTGGTCATAAGAAGGCTCCTGGAGAGAATCCTTCCGGTTGCACTGTGAAATTTTCCTATAACCTCAGCCTAGTCTAAGATTCCCTTGCCTTGGGTGGAGCTTAGTCCCAGCTCGAGGGTGACCCAATGTTGAGCGTGATGAGTAGTGTGGTCTAAGGCTAGGAGGTTCATGGCAAGCCTACACATAGTTGGTGGAGTTACTACAATTTCAAAGATAAGTATCATTTATGTGTTTAATTTCAATTAAAATGCATGTTTGTGATGCTTGTATGTTTTCATGTATTCCCTTGCTATAATATTTATTGTTAATTCTATTTAAAGTATGTATGATGGTAGTAATTATATGTTAAATGTGTTAATTGGATTTAATGCATATTATATATAAGTGCATGTTTCACGTAGTAGAATTTCCTGGCAGTGGTGTTGATGGTCGGGGACATTACACTCCATAACTGTGACAACATGACACCCTTGTGCCAAGCCATGATACCACTAGAATTTTCTTTGTTCTTACCTTTCCTAGCTTGGGCCTATTTGAGGTTTATCATATGCTTATTTGGCATCAAGATCACGACCTCTCAAATCAGGATGGGTTCTTGGGTTCTACCACCAATCCTGTGACCAAATCCTCTTTATGAGACCCTTTTGACTTCCCCACCCCAAGTTCTCGACTTTTTTCTCTTGTTTTATTTTGTGTCTCCTACACGTAAAATCCTAGGAAGGTTCTCGACCCGTCCCCCCTTCCTTCTGTCAAAAGGAACTTGTGGGTCAATATCAAGTACATACTTTCTACTCTTTGGTACCTTTGGTTGGAATCCTCTATTGTCCTTTCCATATTTCCCATGCCTGTATTCATTGCGGGTGTTTGTCAATCAATGTAATATACCTAGGGAGGTGATATGGGTGGTAATATAGGAGTTACCCAATGGGAATATGCGTTTATGTATTATTATAGGTCATTCATTGTAAGGTGGACTAGGTCCACCATGGTATTAAATAAGTCCCACTATGGTAGTTGGATAGAATAAATGGGTATTTAGAAATAATAAATGAGATTTCTAGAAGATACCTACTCTAGAATGTTCCTAGGAGATATAGAATGTTATAAAAGAATATGTAAGCATTGTATTTGACATGGTGAAGATTATTTTTGATGTATAAGCAAGCATTACTTGAGGATTTTTATCCTTCCTTAAGGATTAATAGATGGTGTTACCCTACCTCAAGGGTTTTCTCTATATTCTCATGTTCATGTTAAGGTGAATGGCTTTGGTGTTATTCTTGTTATACACACACACACACACACACACACACACACACACACACACACGCACACACAAAATTTGGTATCAGATCTCTTTTCTTGGGCAAGAAAAGAATAGTTTTTGGGTTATCTTTGCAGAAATTGTTTTCTAAGAAAAAAAAGGGTGACACACTTAAGGAACATATATGAGGCTTTCTACTTATAATTTTCAGAAACCAATTTTATATTTGGATTCCCCTCATAAACATACCCAATTTCAAAAATCAAAATCATCTGAAACAGAGTCTGGGAAGTAAAGTTATGAGAATTTTGAATTCCACAGTTTTTCACAGTTTTTTTCGGAAAAGCCACGATTTTCTGCAATAACTTATTTTTAAACCCTATTTTTTGTGACAATTTCTTCAATGAAAGATGTATTTTACTGGAAAATATGATAGCCATAGTATTGAAGAATATATACAACATTGTAATTCATCATATGGATATGTATGGAGAATTGAAGTATGGACACACTTACAGGCTGATGCTTTGAAATGGTGGAATGAAGTTAGAACTAAAGATACTTTAATTGCACTTTCATATAAAGAATATGAATTTTTTTTTTTAGACAAGTGGTCTAAATCCAAGAGTTAGGGTAAGAAAAGAACCAATGGTTTATTTTTAGGTGCTAAATCTATATTACAGGTTCATGGTTGTATTGATAAAGAAAATGCAATTGTTTCTATTAACCCTAGTTGCCAACAAATTTTTTATCAATGTTCAGTTGGTTAATAGATTTCAAATTCCTGCAAAGAATATCCAAAGCACACAGGTTGAGGGTGAAAATGTTCAATTTTTTAAAGATTTGAAGATTAGTATGGATAAATATGTGTTTCATTCATATTTTTATGCTATAGATATGGATGAGGTAGATATTCATTTGAGAGAGCCTTGGATGGCCACAATTGATACAGTTAATATTAATGTGGAAAATAAGCTTTTGAAACTTTGGTACAAGAAAAAGAAAGTTACATTGCAGGATGTGTCTCTTAGTAAGCCAAAAGGGCCTATGGGGGAAAGCAAAGAAATTATTATAGATTCTGAATCATAATAAAAGGTCGAGTTTACAACAAGAGGTGAAACAAATCCACAGGATAAAAATAGTAAAGAAGCTAAAGGTTGTTAGTGACTCAAAGCCACAATGTGTTGCAGATTTGAAGAAAAAAGAACAAATTCCTACAACCATGGTATATCACCATCCACATCATATAGAAAACAACATTCATCCAGGTAAGGGCATGAGCATCCACACACCTTTTTTTTTGGTAAGTTAGGATTTCTATTAAAACTTGCTAAGAAAAAAAATTACATCTGTCATGCTATCATAGGAGGCTGCGACAACATTGCCCTGGTGGGAAACCAATGTCACCACATGGCCATAAAATTCATAATGTCCATGCAAAAATTGCAAGGTTTTAAGAAACATAGAATGAAAGGATCTATATCTAGTGTGCCACGCAGGGATAAAGTTATGTTGGATAGACTGTATAGACCAAAACAAAAAAGTTGGATTATGCTAAGACTGAAAATTCCTAGATCTGAGAAGCCACGCAGGGAAAAGATCTTGACAATTATACTAGTTGAAAACATAAAAAACACAGGAAACCTTAGCTAGAAGGAGCTATATCATGATGGGGTCTAGCCTCTGCTTGTTATATCGATCTTGCACGGTGTCTCTTCCTAGCTTTCCTCTGTCCAAGATAACCTTCCTGAGATCCTGAAGAAGAGTCATCAAAAGATCCTCTCGATGCAACCACTCTTCTTACGTGTGCTACATTTTTTTGATGACGCCCTTGATGTCCTCGATTCCTCGCATGATGGCATCGAAAGAATCCTTAAGAACGTTCCTTCCAGCCCAGCGGGAGAAAGTAGAAGAGGGTGAAGGAGGTGGAGGTGAGTCAGAGGATGAGGTGGGGGAGTTGGAACATGGAATTGGGAGGATGAAGAAGAGAGAGGAGATGAGGGAACAGGGGAGGTGGACGTGATGGGAGGTGGAGGTGGAGGAGAGGGAGGTGGAGGCTGGTGGAGGGGGTGACAGGTTGAGCCTTGGAGTGAAGCCTATGGAGTTACCATGAATATCGAACCAATCAAATTGGTAAGCATAAGGAGACAAGAATGGAGTAAAATCATGAGTGGTGGCCTAAGGAGGGAAAATAGGTGTGAAGGAAGGAGTGGGAGCGATGAGAGGCTCTAGGGTGGAGGCACACTTAAGGTCTTGACGAGAACTCGGATGAGCCTACTGTCCATTCCCTCTCATGCCCCTTCCTTTAGAATAATACTATGTCATGCCCCTTTTCGACTTACCTCTAAGTCGAGGCATTGAGAAAGCCACCTGAAACCAGATGAGGAGTGCATGAAATTTGTGAGAGTTGTTACTCGAAGGATGTGATAACATCCATACGTAGAAGAAGTGACTGACCATAGGATAGGTGTTGGGCGCAGAGGGTTGAGTGAGCCAAAAAATATCGAGCCAGAGGAAAAATACTGGACCGACTTCCGGAGGAGGCCAGGACTATGGAGGCCAAGGGCTCAAACGAGCCATGAAACTCCAGAACGTAGGCCTAAAACTGCCAATCTGAGGAGGGTGATGGGATTTTGACTGCGTCCAACCCATTACCATTAACATTTCCACAAAAAAGGTTCCAACAAATTAAACCAAACCATAATCGAATGAATACTAAGGAGTGATGGCGAAGGCATTAAATTCATGAATTAATGGTGGAGGTTGAGTGTGCCTGAGCTGGCTCTAGGTGGCAGGAGACTAGGCCATGTGTCCTCCCAGCTGGTTTTCCAATCGTCATGTTCGTAATCACCCCATTTGGGATGTGAGCATCCACACACTTATGCACCAACATGGAACCATAAATGAAATCAATCAAAAGGTGCATGGAGGCCTACCAACAGTACATGACGACATCAGGCTCAAGAACCAAGTCCATGGAAACATCAACATGATACAAAGAAATCTCAAGGTGGTAATGCCAGAGTGGAAAATAATGTTAGGCTTCCATTAGGTTGGATGGATGGTCGTAGTTGGTACTAGTTGGATAAAATTCCCAGTCATTGATATCATATGGTCTCTTATCATGTTTTGGGAATGAAACATGCTTAAGGGGGGTGGAATGTGATATACCTAGGGAGGTAATATGGGTGGTAATATGGGAGTTACCCAATGAAAATTATGTATTATTAGAGGCCATTCATTGTAAGATGGACTAGGTCCACCACGGTATTAAATAAGGCCCATTATGGTAGTTGGATAGAATAAATGGGATTTCTAGAAGATCCCTACTCTAGAATGTTCCTAAGAGATATATAATTCTATAAAATAATATGTAAGCATTTTATTTGACATGGTGAAGATTATTGTTGATGTACAAGAAAATATTGCTTGAGGAGTTTTATCCTTCCTTAAGGATTAATAGATGGTGTTACCCTACCTCAAGGGTTTTCTCTATATTCTTATGTTCATGTTATGGTGAATCATTTTGATGTTATTCTTTTTATTCTCTGACTATATTTTCATATTTGGTATAGATATACAAAAATCAATGACCAATCCTTCCTCGTTACTAATTTTCCTTGATATCAAGGTTGAGGGAAATTATGAACATTCCTAAAATAATATATCAACAAAGTGGCTTGGTTTGTTAGCCAGATAAACCATTCTCTCATCCCTCTAGTGGTATCATGGCTCGTACATTCAAGGATTCACCCCCACAGTCAGTTTTTGGAAGTTCAATTAAACAATAATACATTTACATTGTTTGTGTGTCATCACATGGTAGTCATAAATCATGATTTTATTACACATAATCATAGGTTTTAGAGAGGGGGTGTTACAATCACCTCCCCCTTCAAAGGAACACCATCCCTAGTGTTCTTCCTTTTCAACAATAACTACCATGCCTCTATCCTTTAGTTTTTTTAGCATTGTCTTCATTTTTCTTGATAGTTTGGTCATATCCCAAACTTTGGCATTTCCGATCATTCCTACATAAATTTCAATAGAAAGCATATTAATTAAGATTGCATGCAAAATATTTATTGTTGTTCAAAATCAAGAGGAAATGTCCACAAATCAATAGAATACTTATCTGTGCAGTTCATGGATCCATGTCCATGTGCCTGTCTCATTAATTTGTCTCATCATCTTCCTTGACATACCCATTGTGTGCATGATCGAAATCAATAGATTAAAAAAACTATCTAAGTCTCCTCTTCCTTGCAGTCACTCACCCTTCAAGTCTAGGCTTAGGAATCCCCTTCTCTTCTATACAGTCTGTTAGGTGATCCATCTCTCCCTCCTAAGGATTTCTCACACAAGAATATATTATGACACTTCCTCAAGTTTTACAGTCAAGGCATCCCTCCGAATTTCTCTTGTCGAGGTGTCCCTCTGATAGGGCGTCCCTCCAACTTTCTCTTGTCACGGGTTATCATTTAACGATAGTATCCTTTTTTCCACATTTTCCATATTGACAACCATCATATGTCCTTCCAAGAAATAAATTTAATATCACCTATATCACTTGTATATAGTGAATTTGTGAGATGTCATTATCAATTTTCAATTAATAATTTTGTTTGAAATCTGCCATCCACAGATTTCATTTCAATTTTCTATTTTTCATATCTGTCCCATATTCAAACCAGATTTTACAAGCATGAGATTTTATTTTTGATGAGAGTTTGGTTCAATAGGAACTGGTCTTCCTCATGGGATTACACCACTGCCACATTCAAGACCCTTTTTCCCGCAATTCCTTCTTCACACAACCAAATAAATTGTTGGTTATCATGCATACACATTTTCATTTCACACTTGCAGTGGCATCCAACAATTTTAAAATTGTCCATACTAACCATTAAAATATATTGTTTGTTCAATGATATAAAATAAAAGGAAATATTTGTATTCCTTGCACAAACATTATTTCAGCATACTACATTTTTCCAAACACAATTTAATTTTAAGTAGATTCAACTATTGTGCCAATGCTCTTGGCCACAATCATACACCATGCATCCTCAAATTTGATTTTAGATTGAGTACTTTTTTATATTAGCCACTCTTTCTAGGGTGTGCTGGAAATCATCCAACCTCTCACCACATGGATTATCCATCTACATTCATTATTATAGTAGGACCATGTTTCCTTCTTTAAATAGATTGCAGTCCTCAAATCAACAATACATATTCTGAATCCAAAGTTTCATATGAACGCTTCCAAACATTATTTCTTATCTAGTAACTAGGTTTCCAATGTTCACAGCCACCCAATTCCTCCTTTTACTATTCTACCACCTTGGTAAAAAAATGGGAGATCCTTCTTCCATATCAAGCAATATTACACCTATTTGTTTATGCAAACATGCACTTTCTCAATGTATTCAATCAATGTGTTTCTTATGAGTATATTCATTCCCAATCATTTTGTTCAGTCAATGCAATCATGACAGCTATGTTCATAAATTTTCTTGCAAGGATCTTAACCATCCTTCGCTTCCACAGGTTTGTACCTCCATCATTTAGGTTATTTTCCTTCCTAAATCACACCTTTCTTGTGTATCAAAGGAGTACATCAACCACTCAAAATCATTTATAGAATATTAAGATAATAAAAACATTTTAGAAGGGATCCTTACCCAATCCATCCATAACCTATGCCACATAGGCATGAATACTTTTATACAAGTTATGGTTGTCAACACCTTTCTAATATTACCTTGTAAATGGTGTTTCTTGGGAGCTTCCAAGGTCCCTTTCATAGTTATCTTTTATCAACATCCTTCTTTCATTTCTCCTCTACTTGAGAACGTCCACCACTAGAAGTTTTCCTTTCCCAACAACTCCAATAATTTCCTATACATAACATTCATTACCACATTCATAGTTTACATTAGCTGTCATGTAAAATAAAATGCATGCAACACATAATTTAATTTAACAAAATATTTTCAGATATGTTCTGACACATCTATTTGCATCCCATATTATTTCCCTGAAAGTTTTCATGAGAGTAAACTAAATGAAATTTTCAATTTTTTGTACAGTCATATATCCATAAACATTTCTCATGCCAAAAAGTGTTCACATACAACAATATGTCCGTCTCTCATCCCAGAGAAACATAAGAAAAATTAGGAAAGGAGTGAATGGACTCTTCCCCTTTCTAGCTCCTTCTACACAACCTGGAATTGTCAGTCTAGCTAATTTACTTCCAAGGTCTTACTATATTTACATATCATGGATTAATCAAGGAAATTTAAACACATTAAGTACTTTATCTTTCAATTACCAATTGTACTTAATATAACGATTTTCCTTTTAAATAATACAACTTTATCTTATTACTCAAAGTTTCATAGTGAGAAAAGCATTAATTATTTTCTCTTTCTCTTCCTTTACAATGTATCCCTCCTAGGATCTGCATGTTCTATTACTTGAGCAGTCTCAGTAAATTTTCATCTTAACCTTTTCTAGATAATAACCAACATTCTTAAAGAAACGAGATTTAGTTGACAATTTAATTATGACTTAGTGCATTTTGCACCTTTACCATAAATTAGGTTGGTCAACAATCACTCACATGTCTCCCAAGAATGCGTTATATTTTGAGATGTAATCTAGGATTATTATGAAATTAGGCTTTGTAGCCCCACTGTCTAATTCTCAACATTTTTAAGGTTATGTATTTATTCTCCAAATAGAGCCTTACATAGTTCCTCCGTTGGGGTCTTCTTCCTCATGCAACTTTTTTTGCACATCCCTCTCTTATCTGAAATGATATCGGCCTTGACTCGACCTCAATTTTGTCATTTCAGATTCTTTCCCAATATCCCATAGGGAATATAAACTTGTATTCTTATTATGAATTTATAGATACCTATTCAAACCTATGTATTTTAAGTTATCATCTTTCTTTCAAACAATTATTTCATACCTTTTGTTAATACCTAATCCTACATGATTTCAAGAATGTTTCCATTCTTGCAATATGCAAAAACCTTAATTTCTACAAGCGTCAGTGTTGCTAACCTTGATATCCTTTGCATCATATTTACTGAGCTACTATCTTTCAAACCCCTATATGGTACCTTCACCTTTATCTTTGTTGAAGTCAAGAAAATATAAAAATTATTATTTTCAAATCTTTTTTGTTTTATGATAATTTTTGTAATGTATTAACAATATTAGTTTTTTGTTAACCCAATCTCCAAGCCAATTTTGAAAGCCTCATTCTAGGTTATGTTCAAAGACAACATCAATGGTATAAACCCATATAAGCACCCAATCAACCTTTTTATTTCCATTTAAAAAATGTTGGTCCCATTCATCTATCCCAATATCCAATTATCTGACTGAGGGCCAAAATTCCATCGACAACACCCACACCAAGCGCCAAGGAGGGAGAGCCCATGGGCCATTATGCACTACACGTCGAACATGCATGGGAATGCCAATGTATATATATACATAACATATGTATTTTCTCATGAATGTGGGATATATTTCCACTACACAAACAATAAAATCCAATCTCTAAGCCCGAGCTCAAGTCAAAGTAATCAATGACGAGGATAATGGAAAATCACTGAGTGTTCAAAGTTATCAGGTTAGATTGAATATCAATTGGGAGATTGAAATTTATCTCCTATCCAACCTCTTATCATGGAGAATCTACAGGAAGGAGAAAAATTCCCATGTTTAAACCGATTTACATGTGTGCTTATAGGTGTTGAAGAATGCCATCATCAATCAACAAATGTTGAAGTACGTTGAGGGTAAGATCCCCACCATAGTAGACCCACAATATGACAAAAATGGAATGTACACACGTTTATAAACAAGTGCATATTATCGAAGAGTAGTTGGTACATTCTTAGTTTATGATGTGACCAAACATGTAACCTTTCATAACATGGAAGAATGGATCAATGGTGGGCATTATAATGCAGATCACATCGATTATGGATGGAAGGAGTTTTAAAATATGTTTTTTCTATGTTCCCCATATAAAAAATAAACTATTGAGCCCACCGGCTATGTGAAGCATTGATAAATACCACGACAAAAATCAACCAGATTCAAGAGTCAAGTAGAGAACACAAGTGATAATCTGATCTAGGTGGATATTGGTGGCTAGCCACCTATTCCAACTGGCTCCTCTTGTCCATTTTTGTCTAGCATGTTCTTCTTTACTTCTTTGTAATTGTGGGTTCTACACTTATGGGGCTGTCTGAATCCCCACACATCCTCTAGGTGGATACTGGTGGCCTCTCGCCCAATCCAACTGGATTATTTTGTATGTTTTCATGTCATGACATCTTGTTGTACTTCCAGGGCCATTTTGGGGCCAGAAACATTGTTTTTTTGGATCACCATAGTCAAATTGTGACGACAGAATGTGTAGCTCTCTGAAATACCTTTCCAATGGGCTATCATGTGCCTAAAACAAAGGTCGTATGAAAAAGTTACAACCCTGGGAAGTTGAGGTACCAACTTACACCAACTTACCCATAGGGGTCCACATGACTTTTGGCATTTCACCTTCTAGGGTTAGGTTTTTAGATGTCTAGGGTTTTGGAATTCATGAGTAATATCAAAAATTCCTCTGGAGCCTCATTGTAATCCATTCTTCTCAGAAAGATGCACGTAGCAACCACATATCTTCTCAGAGATAGCTACCACCATTTGTGAAAGTGTTTCAATTCTGTAGTTTTATAGTTTTATCCTATTTCATTATTCAATAGAAGATATTGTTCACTAGATATATGTGGTATTCTCCATATCTTTGTGTTTATTGTATTCATTCTGTTAATCATTTCGTTCCATTCCTAAATTTGGATCAGTGGTATCATAGTGATCTTCTCTTCATTTATTTTTCTTCTTGCATACCCTTGACAAGATCTGGGTATAAGAATTTGGGACTCAAACCAATAGAACCATTGTAATATCGTCCACGCCAAGCCTGAAAACAACCCATGGGGGATGAAAATAAATATGATGGAACAGGAGATCCCATTAAAATGTTTATCGAGGAATCCCTCACACGACAAAGGAATGAAATGATGGAAAACTTTGTGCAGATACATTGACAACTTCCCACAATAGAAGAATCTTCATCAAGTGACCATGCAACCCCCTTCGAGGTACAAGTAAATTTTGATATTCCATTATTTGAAGGACCGATAGATGCAGATGTTGTAGATAAATGGTTGAATCTGCTCGAAGGGTATTTTTCAGTCCAAATTTTTCCTGATAGGGAAAATATCACTTTTTCACTTTTCAAGGTCGTTCCCCATGTTAAATACTGGTGGGATACTTACTCTGAGCAAAAGGTCATAGAGGAATATACAATGGTTGTGGTGGCCCCTACATGGGATTCCTTACAGGACTCCATTAGAGAAAAGTAATACTCTATTGTAAGCTACGAGGACTAGTACACCAGATGGAGCACCCTACGTCAAGAAAGGGACCAAAAAATACCAGACGTCACCAATATTTTCCATACCCTGTGCACCAATTTGGGTATCAAATACTCTGAGCATCATCTGGTTCTCAAATACCATGATTGTTTTCATAGATGCATTCAAACATAAATGGATTTTCTAGACATCGCCTCATTGGGCACGAATTATAGATACGTGGTCAAGATTGTGCAAAACTTTAAGCAGAAAAGGAGAGATTTTGGATCTCCAAACCCCTCACAGTCGAAGCAGGGAAAAAGCGACACCAACCCACCCAGCAAGGGACTAAGTCAAGACGGTTTCCCTCAGGACAACCAGTCCAAGACACAACATAATAAGGGAAATGAAAAGTGAAGGATGCAAGAAAATGGTGTGAGTACCATAAAATCCCTTGGCACAACACCGAAGAATTTCGCTCCAAGAAGTCACTCATGACCGAACTGAAGGCTTCCAAATCAAAGGCCGATTTTTATTCCGAATCAAATCCCGAAGGAGTGAAGCGGATTATCAATGCTAAACCTAGTTCCACTGTTGCTACCACCAAATTATGACCAAGCGAACCAGAGGAAGGAGAACACCTCTTTCACTCACAGATGTGGGTAAAGGGGGCTCTGCTTCATTTCATTTTCTATAGAGGGAGTCTGAAGAACCTTATTTCAGCAGAGGTCATCAAGTAGCTAGACCTGCCAATGAAATTACACCCACAACCCTAAACCATATGTTGGCTTCGCCAAGGAAGATATCTTTGTGTCAGCCAACAGTGTCACCTACCCTATGACATCAAGCCTTTCAAAGATGAGGTATTGTGTGATATGTCTCCCCTTGACATTTGTGATGTTCTTTTAGGACAACCATATTTGTGGAAGCATCATGTTGTGTATGGGTCTAGACCTCGCAGTGTTATTATTACTTTTGGTAGACATTTGTACAAGATACTAGAGGTAGCATCGCCTACTTCTATTTGTTTAATATTTGTTAAGCAATGACGTAAGGTCATATCATAGAACATGAAGTTCATCTTCTTTGTGATCCATGCTCACAATAAGTAGAAGGTTGTCACCATATCCGTGGCCTATACACAAAGACTCTCTTTGTAGAAAAAGAAAGTGGAAATGATCATGGAAGAATATAGAGACATCTTATCCTCACCTACAAGGGTACTGACACATTGCCAAGTCAGTCATCCAATTGATCTGACCCCCGACACACCTCTACCTAATGGACCAGTCTATCATCACTCGTTGATGGAAAATGACAAAATCAGGCAACAAATCCAAGAGATACTTCAAAAGGGGCACATCATACCCAGATCATCCCCTTGCAGAATCCCGATTGTACTGGTGTAAAAGAAGGACGGGACGTGGTGACTCTGCATTGATTACAGATCCTTAAACAAAATCATAGTCAGGAACTGGTACCCTATTCCTAGGATTGATGACCTTCTTGACCAACTCAAGGGGGAAAATTTCTTCAGCAATATTTACCTAAAGTTCGGATACCACCAGATTCCCATCGAACCAACTGATGCATGGAAGATAGCCTTCAAATCTAAAGAAGGTCTCTTCGAATGGATAGTCATTCCCTTTGTCTTAACAAATGCACTAGCCACTTTCATGAGGTTAATGGATGATGTATTGCAACCCTTCACCAACTCCATTGTAGTGGTATATTTGGATGGCATCCTCATCTTCAGTAGAACGTGGAAGGATCACACACGACATATTCAACAGGTTTTGAGCACTCTTCGACAGCACAAGCTATATTCCAACTTGGAAAAATTCTCTTTTGGCATGAATAGGGTCCAATACTTGGGATACATTGTTGATGAGCATGGGGTACATATTGATCCAGCTAATATCCAAGTCATCTGTGACTGGCTAGCCCCGAACACACTGACTGAGCTTCAAATCTTCTTGGGACTATCCAACTTCTACTGATGGTTCATGTTGGGATTCTCCCATATTGCATGGGCCCTCAACCAGGTGACCAAGGGCGGTGGTAGAGCCAAGTTCGTGTGGGGGAAGGAACAAAAATGAGAATTCAATGATCTGAAGCATAGCTTGTGCTCAGCTCCATTAATCTCCTTTCTCGATATACAACAACCATTTGATATTGAGACTGATGCATCTGACTATGTTGTGGGAACAATTATCACTCATCACGGGCATTCAATGACATACCATATTGAGACACTCTCTGATACTTTTCGAAAATACCCCACATATGAAAACGAAATGTATTCCATTGTACAAGCCTATCGTCAATGGAAACATTACATTCTAGGAAAGGAGATGATCATACACACTGATCACAAGCCTCTGCAGTTCATACAGACACAAGGGGAATTGTAGAACAATTGTCATTAGAAGTGGTCCACCTACCTGCAACAGTTCCATCTCAACATTCATCCTCCTGTGGTTTCAATCACCATTGTGATCCATTCCCATGGACATGAAGCATCTGAGTGGCCCCAAATTTATTAACAAGATCCATACTTCACCACCACCTATCAACTCTTGGGTACAGGCATGAATTTCACCACCTTTCACATTCAGGACAGACTCTTATGACACCTAGGCCATCTTTGTGTTCCTACACGAAAGCATGCAAAGATGATTTGGGAATCCCACTACAGTCAGGTGGCAAGACATTTTGTCAGGGAGAAAGTTGTGGTCATTCTTAAAAAAAAAAAATATTGGATGAAACTTCATCAAGACATTGGAAAGTATATCATATATTGCACTGCCTATGCCATTTCCAAGACAAAAATCAAGAAGAAAAGATTATACACCCCTCTTCCTATTCCCGATAAGCCTTGGGAATCCATCTCAATGGATTACATGTCTGGACTCCCATCCACTAAGAAAGGAAATCATTGTGTATTTGTGGTCGTTGATTGGTTTTTGAAGATGGGCATCCTCACAATCTGCAAGAATAATATCACAGTTGTAGATATTGCCAAGCTCTTATTCAAACGAGTGTGGGTCCACTTTGGGATACCACACACCATCATCTCCGATTGGGACAAGAGGTTCCTCAACACATTTTGGTTGAGTCTCTGGTCATTGTTGGACACCAAGCTCACAAAATCCACTTCTTTCCACCCCCAAACCAATGTCCAAACAAATTTCATCAATCAGAATATTGTGCAAATACTTCACATGTACAATTCTAATAATCCACGTGCATGGGATGAGAGTATCCCCTATGTTCAACAAAGTTACAACAGGGATCTCCATAGCTCCATCGGCCATAGCCCATTTCAGGTGGGTCTGGGATTCCAACCCTTGGGACCCATTGATGTTACACTTCCTCTTGCCACCGCATAGACAGACACTTCCCATGATTAGTTTGCGATCGAAAAATCCACTAGATTCATTGAGCGAATTCAACACATCTGCCAACAAGTTTAGGATATTTTGTAGAAATCCAATGCTAAGTACAAGCAGTGCCATGATCGACACTGGGTACCACACCAATTTCATGTTGGCGACAAATTCTGGTTACATTTTCAGAAGAAGCATCTCATGGGGCCCCATTGGAATCTTCACCCACTTCACTATGGGCCTTACACTATCACCAAGGTTGTGGGTAGAAATGCTTTTGAGCTCAACACTCCACCCTTCCTTGTCCTACATCCAGTGTTCATTGTGGACCTCCTTTGGCCATATTTTCCACCATTATTGGACACCTCAGAGATCACATAACAACTGACACTAATATAGCTCAACACTGACTGCATGGAACAAGCATCCATTGATTAGATAGTGGACACACAGGTCGAGGGCACTCGCCAGTAGAGGATCCAACTTTATAGGGTTGTTAAGGTAGGGAAACTCATACACCAAGGAAAGTGGCTCACTAGGGGCCAAATCCAACATAATTTTCCTCACCTAATGGGGCAAATCAATGCAATGGAGACCATTTCTTCCTAAGGGAGTAGGATTGATCTAGATGGATATTGGTGGCCACCCACCTATTCCAACTAGATCCTTTTGTATGTTTTTGTTCAGCATGTTCTTATGTACTTCTTTTTAATTGTGGGTTCTACACTTCTGGGGTTTTTTGAATCCCCACACATCCTCCAGGTGGATACTGGTGGCCTCTCTCCTAATCCAACTGGCTTATTTTTTATGTTTTCATGCAACATATCTTGTTGTACTTCCAGGGTCGTTTTGGGGCCCTAAACATTGTTTTTTTGGCTTGCCACAATCAAACTATAGACAAAGTGAGAGTTTGATGGTGAAATGTGTATTTCTATGAAAGACCTTTCAAATGGGCTATCACATGCCTAAAACAGAGGTCGTATGCAAAAGTTACGACCCTGGGAAGTTGAGGTACCAACTTACACCAACTTACCCATAGGGGCCCACATGAAGTTTGGTGTTTCACCTTATAGGGTTAGTCTTTTGGATGTCTAGAGTTTTGGAATTCATGAGTAATATCAAAAAGGCCTCTAGAGCCTCATTGCAATCCATTCTTCCTAGAAATATGCGGGTAGCAACCACATCTCTTCTCAGAGATAGCCACCACCATTCGAGCAAGTGTTTTAGTTCTGCAGTTTTACAATTTCAACCTATTTCATTATTCAATAGAATATATTTTTCACTGGATACATGTGTTATTATTCATATCTCTGCGGTCATTGTATTCATTATGTTAATCAATTCGTTCCATTCCTAAATGTAGACCATAATCGCACTTGTAAGATCACCCAAGTAGTGGAATCACATAACACATCGCCAAAATCAAAGCTCTATTTGTCAAATGAAAAAGAGACAGAGGGCATCCGAAAGTCGTGACAATACTCTCACCAGTTGTCATCAAGTTAACATTGAAATTCTTGTTAATATATATATATATATATATATATATATATATATATATATATATGATATCCAAATTTTATAACTAACTACATATCCCAAGTTTCTTGGCACCATATCAACATATGAAGACATGATTTGAGGATCAAATTTCAAATTCGATGGAAAAACTGACACTATGGTCGACAGTATTCTGTTGATTAGTGTAGGACATGTACACAAATAAGCTTTCCAGGTAAGAATTTGGTTTCAATTTGAGTTTGATTGTAGTGTGCTTTTCAGTGTGTCAGTGTTTTTAGTTTTCAACAAAGAGAAAATGCTCTCAATCAAATCACATTTTGTAGGGATCGCTTGGTTTGCAGAGAAAAGTTTCAAATTTATAGGGTTGTAGTGGTCAACAAAGACATGATGTTCTATGTGTTCTTTATGCCTCGCAGGGAGGGCATCATCCCCAAATGGAGCCGATATTAGTGGCTAATCCTACATGATTGCAAGAATGTTTCCATTCTTGCAATACACAAAAGCCTTCATTTCCATAAGCATCAGTTATGATAAACCCACTATCCTTTGCATCATATTTGTTGAGTTGTTGTCTTCCAAATTCCTATGTGGTCCCTTTCACCTTAATCTTCGTCAGAGTCAAGAAAATATAAAAATTATTATTTTAAAATATTTTTGGTTTTATGATCATTTTTATAATGTATTAATAATATTGTTTTTTTTTAAACCCAGTCTCCAAGTCAATTTTCAAAGCCACATTTCATGTTATGTTCAAAGCTAACATCAAAGGTCCAAGCCCATATAAGAACCCAAACAACCTTTTTATTTCCATTTAAAAAATGTTGGGCCAATTAATTGAGCCCAAATTATGTGACTGAGGGCCAAACTTCCATCAACAACACCCTCCAAGTGCCAAGGAGGGAGATCCCATGGCACATTATGCACTACACATCGATCATACATGGTATATACATACATAATCTATGTCTTTTATCATGAATGTGGGATATAGTTCCACTACACAAAGAATAAAATCCAATCGCCAAGCCCGAGATCAAGTCAAAGTAATCAATGCTGAGGATAATGGAAAATCACTGAGTGTTCAAAGATGTCAAGTTATATTGAATATCAATTGGGAGATGGAAATATATCTCCTATCCAACATGAGCTCATGGTGAATCTACATGAAGGAGTAAAGAACCCAAGTTTAAACTGATTGACATGTGTTCCTACAGGTGTTGAAGAATTACATCATCAATCAACAAATGTTGAAGTACGCTAAGGGTAATATCCCCACAAAAATAGACCCCCCAAATGCCAAAAATTGAATGTGTGTAGGTGTATAAACAAGGGCATATTATCAAAGAGTAGTTGGTACATTGTTATTTTATGATGTGACCAAACATGTAACCTTTCAGAACGTGGAGGAATGTATCAATGATGGGAATTATAATGCATATAACATCGATTATGGATGGAAGGACTTTTAAAATATGCTTGTTTTGTGTTCCCCGTATGCAAAATAAACTTCCAATCCCACCAGCTATGCAAAGCACCGATAAATACCACGGTCAAAATCAACCAGATTCAAGAGTCAATCAGAGAACACAAGTGATAATTGCACTTGTAAGATCACCCAGGTAGTGGAATCACATAACACATCGCCAAAATCAAAGAACTATTTGTCAAATTCAAAAGTGAGATAGGGAATCCAAAAGTCATGACAACATTCTCACTAGGTCACTGCCAAGACAGACACAAAGGTCAAGCCAAATACCAAATTGAACATGTGACCTCTTAGGAGGAAACAAATGTTCTTAACCATTAGGCCCACTCAGGATGTATGTAATCTATTTTTAAGGTCACGGCCAAGCCAGAGACCAAATTGGTGTATGAGACCAATTTTATAACTGACTACATATCCCAAGTTTCTTGGCACCATATCAACATATGAAGACAATATTTGAGGATCAAATTTCAAATTCGATGGAAAAGCATCCCGGTCAATTCTAAAGATAAATATTTGAAGGAAATATCAACATTCCAATATCCATATCAACAGCCCAGATTTCTAGCAGTGAATTTAGTAGAATGTGCAGAATTTATGTAACTTCTGTTGGAAGATTGATTGTTGTCATTGATGTCAACCCTAGTCATGGGTTTTAGACCGCAAGATTGATAAAGGTATTTGGACATGAAGGAAAATGCACATGCATATAAAACACCCATGAATGGATAGTATACATCATGTTGTTTCCGGTGGTATGTGGCACATCACATGGATCCTCATGGTTGAGGAGAAATGAAT
>ML828903.1:58925-69352 GCA_009831015.1 Picea engelmannii
GAGATCTCACTTGTATAGAATTCCCCGCACAAAATAATTGATATCAAATTCTAAAACTCGCACCCAAAATACTAAAGACTGTCCACGATCTAATGCAACCAGTCCCACTCAATTTGGATACTCTAGCAAGAAGTTATGCCTGTTTTACCTGGAACACCTTCTTGAGACTAGTCAATAGGACTAGTCAGATACCCTATCTTACACAAGGTGTATCTACAAATTTAAAATGACCCAGAAGCTGAAATGTTTACCATAGATACCTCACTAATTTCTGTAAATGGCCTCTAGAGTTCAGGGTCTGAAATGTTACAGAAATTTTTTTATAGAGAAAATTCCGCAATGAATCATTTCAGGATGATTCCAGAACCCTATCTTGTACAGGCTGTATCTCCGAAAGTATAAGGCCTCATGAGCTTAATTTTGAATCCAACGTACCTTGATCCATCTACTAAATACTCTCCAAGCGGTTCTTTCTGAAACATTGTAGAAAAAAAGTTATAGTCAAAATTCCACGGTGTCTCAGATGTAGCAGTGAAACCCCAAGACCTTGAGCTCTGATACCATATGTTAAGAACCAAACATCAATATAGAATAGAAAAACCTCAGGAAAAGTACTCAACACCTTGAAAAAGAGATAATTTCAGATAAATAGCCTCTTCAAGGGGGCAACCTCCTTTTACCCCACTTAAATGTTCAAGTACAAGATGATTAAAATGAAAATGTCTGCTTGGTATATATAGGAGACTAGGAGGTATAATTACAACTAATGGCCTAAAGACGACATAAATAAAATAACATTACTAATATAAATTACAACTAATGGCCTAAAGACGACATAAATAAAATAAAATTACTAATCTAATATGCCCCAATTTAGGGGTAATGAGCCAATATTAGGGCTTAACAGATTTTTGTGTTGCACTTTTTCTTTCACAATTTTTCTGCCGTGATTTTTCTGCTGCAATTTTTTTGTCGCAATTTTTCTTCCACACTTTTTCTACCGCGATTTTTCTATCACACTTTTTCTGCCGCAATTTTTCTACCGCACTTTTTCTGCTGCACTTTTCCTACCACACTTTTTCTGCTGCAAATTTTCTCTATCAATAATACCTGCCCAAATAACCTTTTAGAAGAAATAGATATTCAATGATATTCAAGTGTAATTAGATGAGAGAGCTTTGCCTCTTATTTATACTTTCAGGTAGCATTACACTTTCCTTATTTTAGGGAGTTCTCCATTTACTTTATTATTTAAATAATTTATTTTGCAAACACTTGACTTTTGGGGGCTTCTATATGAATGATGAGCGTTCTTCAATTTCATATGGCCATAACTCTCTAAGCGTGAGGAGTTATGTGATGTTCAACATACCACCAGAAATGGCATGACAAGCACTATCCATCTAGGATAGTTTCACTGACAAATTCACTGACCTTCATGTCATTATTCCACAATTAAGCATGAGTTCTCTAACCATACTTCTAGGATAACTCAATCTTCAAATCATCTTCCCGTGATGGATTTCACCATAAGGGGACCACTTTGGATTTAATTCATTTGTACTTATTATCAACCATGAAAATACAATAATGAGTCATCTTTACATCAAACAAACTTGGCTCCATTACCCAAACCTTTATGCTATCAGGCTTTCTTCAAGGGTTGGCATTAATGACAACCAACCTTAATCAACAATCTCCCCCTTTGGAATTGATGGCAACACTCTGATGCAATACTGAAATCATATCACTCATGCTACCCCCTAGAACCATGCCTCCATCCTCTACATATCTGTGACCATTGCTCCCCCTTGAACCATGACTCTGTCCTCTTCGTCTGATAAATCTCTCCCCTTTGTCATAAATGGAAAATGTATCTTTCCATATAGGGTTGCTCCCCCTGAATGAGTTGTCCTTTTTATGGTGCTTCCTCGTGTACATATAATACATATAAGATAAGAATTCAAAATAAATCATTTTGGAGTAGAAATAACTCCAAGTCTATGGTGAATATACTCAAAGGCTTCCTGTGGAAGTGGTTTTGTAAAGATGTCTGCCACTTGTTCTTTTGTGCCCACATACTCAACTTTGATGTTCTTTTCTGCAACTTGTTCCCATAGAAAGTGATACTTTATTGGAATGTGCTTTGTCTTGGAGTGCATCACTGAGTTCTTTGAGATACTGATGGTGCTTGTATTATCATAATAGATTGGAATGGGCTCATCATACTCAATGTGTATATATCTTAGAGTTTGTTTCATCCCAAGAACCTATCTACAACATGATGTTGCTGCAATATACTCTACCTCGACTATAGATAAAGATACTGATGATTGTTTCTTTCTTAGCCATGATACTAAACACTCACCTAAGTAGAACGTTGCTCCACTGGTGCTTCATCGGTCATAAATACAACCTGCCCAATCTGCGTATGTGTAGGCAATAAGTGATAGATCCTTTCCTTTTGGATACCATAATCCAAACACTTATGTTCCTTTGAGATATCTGAAAATCCTCTTCACTGCTAATACATGTGATTCTGTTGGTGCTGCTTGAAATCATGACACCTGTCCAACTGCTTGCATTACATCTGGTCTGGATGTTGTCACATATAGTAGGCTACCAATCATTGACATGTATTTCCTCTTATCTGTAGACTTTGAATCATCATCTTTTCTTAACTTGTGTTGGCACAGGGGCATACCTAGGGTTCATCTCCAAGAGTGCACCAACAATCCCTAACTACTAGCCCTTTCAACAACACTTGTGAGGCAGATGTAGTCTCACCCGAAACAACTATGGGAGGGTTGCAGGACAGAGATGTCTACAACCAAGGGGAATATCAAGTGGATCCAATACAAGAACAACACGACATTTATATATCCAGTACCGACTTAGATATACTTCGCACAACTATTTTTCATATCTAACACAGTAAATAAATAATAGTATATCAAATGACAAAGAACAGAGCATCAATCACACATGACACAAGATATACGTGGTTCACCCTCTCTCTAGGGACACGTCCATAGAACTGTGCTTTATAGTATATTAAGATGAAAACATACAGTTCTTATTTGTGCTCTTAGCTAGCAGATCTTGTCTTCTTCTCTCTCTTTCTCTCTCTTTCTCCCTTCCCTACACACCTAGCTGCAGGTTTGATCTTCGCACCCAGCTAAATATCTTACAACACAGACTTCTCTCACGATACAATACTTCTCTCACAATAGAAATCTCTCCTCACAACACAATATCTTCTAACAATAACAACACTAACCCACAATAATAACAACAACCCAACCTAGGTCCTCTTGAACTTTATTTATACATTACAATAGCTCACCAATAGCCTTAGGCCGAAACCTAGGTGTCAAAACTCTAGATACCAAAAACCTAGGTGTCTAAAACCCTAGGTCAACTTGACCCACATTTTCAGAGATTCGCCAGCCTTTCTTTCCTTCCTTCTCATGCGGTGCTCCAAATAATCCAATGGTGGATTTTTCTGGTTGTTGAGTTGTCCACGATCCATCTTCCTTGTTGATCTATCATCCTTGATCTCCACATCCAACATTTTGCTTTCTCTTACTTCACTTCATCTTTTCTGCTCGTTTTCTTACTTCAACCCAGTAACAGTCACTGTTTCTTCAAAGCAGTTCGCATTTTACATTTTCTTCCTTGATATTCTCTTACTTCCATAACCAAGGCCTAACAGGCCCCCAAAACACACCTGTGACTCATCCCGAGGCACTTCAGATCTGATCCTTTTTCTTTTCTTCGTCTTTGGACTGCGCAGGGAAGCCTTTTCTTTATGCTCTATGCCTCCTTTCCTTCCTTGTGCAGACTATCTTTTCTATGTCTGGTACCCAGTTTCAAATGCACCTGGTACTTAGACCCTTTTCCTCAGGCTTTCACTGTGAGCTGCGGGGCAGCTGGTTGTCATAATACAATTTCAACTAGCTCCCGTTCACCAAACCTTCCTTCCATTCTCCATTCAAATTCTTCAACTACGTATCTGCTTCTTCTATAACATAGGTAACCTCATATGGTCTAAGCCAATTTGTTTTGAACTTCCCAGAATGCTGCATGAACTTACTCTCATATGCCAGTACCATATCACCTTGCTTAAATTCCTTCTTCTTGATGTGCCTGTCATGGTAGGCCTTCTCTCTTTCCTTCTGCAGTTGCTTATAGAATCCTGCAATAAATATGTCTTCTTCAAGTTCATCCAACTGTGCAAGCCTCTCTTGAACAATGCCAATGTCATCCATTTCTATAAAGGCAATGATTCTTAGGCTTTTTACCAAATATTCCATTGGGACAACGACTTCGAGACCATAAACCAACTTAAAATGGGTCTGCATTGTTAGCTTCTTGCAAGTGGTTCTATAGGCCCATAGTACTGCTTGTACCCTTAAATCCCAGTCATCCCTATTCACATTGAAAATCTTCGTCAACATTGTCTCCAAGATTTTGTTGAATGCTTCAACTTTCCCATTCATTTATGGATGGTAAGGTGTGCTCTTCTAATGATGAAATTCAAACTCCTCAGTCAAGGCATCAACTATCTTATTGATGAAATGTGTTCCCTGATTGCTCATAAGGATCTTCAGGCATCCAAACCTAGTTATGATGTCATCAAATATGAAGCGTGCAACTGTAGTTGCACTATATTCCTTAACTTCTCTTGCTTCGGCCCATCTGGTCAAGTATTTTGTCGTTGTGATTATGTACCTTGCTCCTGTGCACTTTCCTAATGGGTTGATAGGTCCTACGAAGTCAATGGCCCATTTCTCGAATTCTTGTAAGGTCAGCTATGGTGCTAAAGGAATTTCATCCCTTCTAGATGGTTTCCCAACTCTTTGGCATACATCACAGGCTCTCTAATCATCCATAGCATCTCTATGTAGCGTAGGCCACCAAAGGCCAGCTCTAAGAACCTTCTGCATTGTTTATTTCCTTGTGTAGTGTCCTCTTGCAATGCCTTCATGAGCTTCGATGAGGATCAATGGTCACTCTTCTTCCATAACATATCTCCTCAATATCTCACCAGGTCCCATCTTGTATAGTTGTCCTGCTATAAGTGAAAAGTCGACATCGCACACTACTAGTTGTTTCTTCTGGGTGATTGTATATTCACTAGGTGCCATTCCTGTTGACAGGAACTAGACTATTTCTATGAAGTGATCATCGATCTTTCTAATGGATAGCAACTGTGCATCCCACAGTGCATCGTCTAGACTAGTAGGTTCTTCTCCATGTTCTAACCTCGACAAGTGGTCAGGACCTTTGTTCATTCTTCCTGGCTTAACCACAATTTCAAAATCATATTACTGAAATAGGAGAAGCCATATACATATTCTCCCCCCCAACAATGGCTTGTTGATTAGGTATTTTAGTGCCAAGTGATTGGTAAACATTTTAAAATATCCTCCCAACAAGTAGTAGCGAAATTTCTGCAATGCATACACCATGACTAACCCTTCTCTTTCAGTATTGGTATAATTAATCTTAGTTGTTGATAGTTTCCTGCTAGAAAAGGCTAATGGGTGGTCAATGTCTCATGTTCCCAACTTCTCTAACACATCTCCCGATGAAATGGAATATGCATCGACATGTATGTGAAATTTATTTCTCCAATCAGGAAAAACTAGAATAGGCGCAATAACCATTTTCTATTTCAGCATGTCAAAGCTCTATTGGCATTCTTCTGTCCAGTGAAATTGACAGTATTTCTTCAAAATATTCTCCATGGGTTTTGTAATCTGGGCATATATTTTAATTAACTTCTTGTAATATCCAATATGACCCAACGCAGTGCACAACTGTTTGACTAAAGTAGGAGGGGGTAGGTTAACTATAATGGAAATTTTAGATGGATCTACCAACAATCCCTGCTTGCATACAATATGACCTAACAACACTCCAAATGGTGAAAAGAAGATGCATTTATTTAGGTTTAAGGAAATATCACATTGCATGCACTTGTCCAACATTAGCCTTAAACATTCAATATAATTTTTCAATAAACTAAAAATAATCCAATCATCAAAGTATGCTTCTAGAAATTTATGTTAAAATTCCTTGAATGCTTTGACCACCACCCTGGAAAATATGGTTGGGGCATTTTTAAATCCAAGTGGCATCACTGTATAATGGTAGGATCCCCATTCTATTGAAAATGTGGTTTTATGGTGATATTCCTTGGCAATCCAGATCTGATGGTATCCCGAAAGTCCATCTATAAAAGAATATACCTCCTAGCCTCCTACATTATATAACACTTCGTCAATAAATGGCATAGGGAAGGGGTCATGGAGATAGAAATCGTTCAGATTCCTGAGATCTATGAAGATCCTTATCTCTCCTGTATTCTTGTATTGTACCACCATAGGGCTAATCATTTTTTACTCTTCGATAGGTTCTATAATCCCTGCTTCTAGCATTCTGTCGAGCTCAATCTTCACTTTCTCCTTATATTTAGGGTTCAATCTGTAAGGTCTCTGTTTGACTGGTCTTGCATATGGTTTCAAAGGGATCCTCATTTCTCCCATAGGCCCTTTAATGCTTCATATCAATGAATTTGGTTGGAAACAAGTCCTGATATTCATGTAGTAATTATGTAATATTGTCAATAGTAGCAACATCCCAATAATCTCCAACATTTGCAAGCTTCGGTGTTTTCTCTGTTCCAATATTGACTTTCTTGATCTTGATCGGTTTTCCAATGAAAGGTATCTCAACTCCTAGTCATTCTATGTCTCTTTGACCTTCTGTTTTGGTGATGTTCACCTTCCTAGGATCATTGTCTTCATCAGCATTGATGTTGTAATAACCTTTCATTTTCTAGAGAGGCACAGTCCATTAGTCCTCTTATTGTTCTAAAGGGAGGCTAGATTCCTGCTCAAACACTTTATATCATACAATATGTAATGCTTGGTCTACTGAAGGATACCGGCTCTCAAACAAAATGGTGGTAATAAAGTTTTGAGTCATACCTCTCCAATTTGTAGTGATGAGGCACAGTTCTGCTTGAAGATACCAGTTGATAGGGGTTGTGTCCAACACATTAATGAATTTGTGCACCCACTACTCTTGAGGGATATTTCTCTAGCCTTCCTCACAACTTCACACATGGTCCTTTAGGTATCTTTGACCTACGTACCTAACTTCGCAACCTTCTACTTGTGTTGAGAACTGAACTGTTATCAAAGTACGACATTGTACCCAGTCTGTAATGTTGTGTTTGTGTGTACACCACCATCTTGTTGGTGTGTCTTTTAGGGCCTCATCCATTGCCAAAAATATTTGTTGTGTTGGTACACTTTCTTCAAAGTCTGAAAAGAAGGTTTCTAAAGGATTCAAACCATCAAAGGTGGGTAAGTTACTTACTATTGTGCCAATCCAGTGAACTTCCCTAGTTAATCTGGCACATCTCCTTGTAGATAATTCGTACATTTTGTTATGCCATTTATCCAGTTCTTCTTTTGAATATGATGAACATGCGTTGTCACTTCGCCAGCTCAAATTCCTATCCGCTATAGGATTAATGTAATCCTGTTGTCTGGCTGTTAATTTGTATATGTTTTCTGGTGTATATGCATGGTCTTCTTCTCTGATGGGTTCAATGTATCTCTGACCTTCATCAGGATCTAAAGGTGAAATGACCCTAAGGCCATCTCCTTCAAAGGTCATTTTTCTTTTCTTTAAATCAACCACAGTGGAATTATTGAAATTTGAATCAATTCCTAACAACGCAGGGTAAGGACAACTATCATCAACTATCTCAATCGCCTCAAAGTCTTGAAATGTCCTCACTCCATCGATGTCCATAGGTACATGTTCCAATCTTCCAAAGGGGATTATAGCTTGTTGGTTAGCCATCCTAAGCCTGATAGGGGAATAGATCAACTTAGGTTTTCCCATTAGTGACCAGGTGTTGCACCCCTTTTGTCACCTAAATGAGCAAAATAGGGATGCTTACAAGCCTAGTTGGGTTAGCTAGGAAATACAACCTTGAATGAAGGAGTTATAAATATCAAGCATAAGGAATAAACAAAGAACTAAGATAAGAACAATAAAATAAACTAAACTAGAGTGCATAAGAACATTAAAACAAAAAATAAACAACACTCATGCCACCAATGGATAGGATTGTATTAGTGGGAAAACACCAAAGAGAAAGGGAGACATATGGATCCCCTCTTCCTCCAAGGGAGGGCTCTTGGACCCTCAAATATTGAGCTCTTCATACAAGTAACAAACTAGAATGAAATGGTGAAGAGAATCCAAAGCACATTCACTCAAGAGGTGATATGAATGGCTAAATGAAATGGTGCTTGTATACTCTTAATGAGAAAAGAGGATTCTCCAAGAGAATATAAGCAGCATAACAATACAAACGAATTCCCTTGGAAATATAGTGCACCCATGGCCTCCTTTTATAGCATATCTTTAAGGCATTATGCAACGAGTTCTTAGTGTGAACAAGGGGCCCTTTAGGGCACCCTTAGGTCTTTGACCAGCCCCCTAGTCGGATTCAGCCAAGATTTGGGTGTCAAATCGACTTGAAAGCTGAACCAGAAGTGGGTGGAAGGCTGACCAATATCATAAATGCGTTGTTTTGAAGGGTGCATTTTTTTTTGCATCCACATTCGTGTATCATGTGCATGTGCGCTTTTGCTGCGTTTCTAGATGGCGCATGTGCACATGTTCCCTGTGTAGTCTTAGTGCATGCTGATTTTATAACTAGTCGTAGAGTTTTGGACATTTTGGAGACAAATTTTTGGTCCATGAGTGAACTAATGGGTGTTTTGAAGATGTTGGATTCCTGTAACCATTTGCAAAATTTTTTGGTGATAACAGATGCCCCTTGATGTGTGAGGATAGGAGAATATGTATAGCCAAAATACATCAATGTTTCTTCTAATGAGAGTACCTTTGTAAGAAAGAGTGTTGAGGGGAGTATCAATAGTGACCCATTGGAGGGAGAGGGGAACCTGTAAGACCCAAACCTTTTGCAAGGGGTGAAAAAATAAAACTGTGTACAAATGAGGTGGGCATGCCCCATGCTCGTGTCATGTATCTCAAAAATGTGTAATACAGTAACTGAAATTGTGTGCTGATGTAGATCACTACAGCGCCCTCCGGGGTGGTTTGATAATGACAGAGGACAATTTTGATGGTGAAAAAACTTTGAAAAAGGTAAGGATTCCTGTGAGAAGTGTCGATGATACACATACATTGATAGTCTATCAAATTTCAGAGGTCTTCAGCATATATGAAAAAAACTGCAATAGTCACAAAGTAAGACCCACCGCCACTTGATAAAGTGTTGAAGTTGAATTTTGTGGGGGTCAACAAAATCAGAGAGAAATGATGGTTTTCTTTGTGCCATATGAGACTCTGCATTATAAAGGTAATGAGAGCTAAGATACTTTCTCCCTTCTGGGAACTGTGCTGATGTCGACCGAAAGGGAAACGCGACTCTAAGAAGCAAAGGGATTTATGAAATCCATAGGGTAAAATCAAGAACTAAGGAGGAACATGGACAGATTCAAGAGAAGGGGAGACTCAAGACTGCCCTTGGTTGGGGGATGGAAACAACCGTGAAAATGAATCTAGTATCAGGGGGACGACTAGATTGGGGTTAAATTATGCCATAGGCATTACAAAGTAGAAAAACTCAGAGATCAGGAGTACATGGACTGTGGTATGCTCGGGGTTTATGGATGATGTAAACAAGAGTAGAATATAATGTATGCCGCAACCAAGGGCGACAGGGGTTTCTTTTGCCAAAAAAGGGAATGTTTCCAAAGGTGATGACAAAAAACTACGTAACGGATGAAAACAAATTCTTTGTATAGTTACCAAAATAAATAAAGAATCGGTTGGGAGAAGTGTACAGATATAGAAATGGGTGCCCCAGTGAAATATGGCTTGGCCTATGAGGGTGCAAGTTGTGTGGAAAGCAGTTGGAGGGTGGGGGCCCCATAGGTAGGTGTTATCACTAAAATTTCGTCCGCACATGGCGACAAGAACTCCGCATCGTCAAAACAGGACTGGAGTCATTCATGGCATAGGATTAATTCCACAGCATTGCAAAAGGGTCAAAAACTATGTAAATGACCAAAAATTTGAAAGGTGCTTTACATCATCGGGGTGCGCGCACGTATGCGCGTAACAGAAACGTATAAAGAGCGCATATGTGCAAAAGGCGCAGCTGTTGGGCGAAAAACCCGCGCGCCTACTAAACGACGCATTTATTGAAATTGGTCGGCCTCCCAACCACTAATGGATTGGCTCCCAAGTCGATTTAACACCAAATCCGAGCTCAATCCTCATGGTGGGCTGGTCAAAGACCTAATTATGCCCTAAAGAGCCCCTTTTCACATTCAAAAGAGGTTGTATAATAACCCAATGCTTGG
>ML828904.1:0-14108 GCA_009831015.1 Picea engelmannii
TCTACCATCATATGTTCAATTTCAAAACATTCCTAAAACTTTTAGTGTGTTTATGCATCTCCTTTGGATTGTAAAATAAGGAGGAGGACTTCCCATTGATATTTGGCTTGCAAAATCATAGGATGGAATCCTAATTATTCTTATTATTGGTTTGTTTAGGAGTGACACAATCCTTCTATGATCATTAAATAGATTGTTCAATATTTGAAAATAGTACGTAGCTTTCAATTGAAGAGATCAAGTTTTCATATTTGTCTTAGCTCTCTTAGCATGAAAATAGTGATTCAAGCCTAGGATTAGTAGTGGATTCAAGGGATACACCTTTTATCTTATATCCAAATGCTTCCACCATGTTAGCATTATATTTTCTTTCTTTGAAAAAAGAAACTAGTTAATGAACTCAGCTAAACTTAATATGATTTATCATAAGCATTGGAAAAAACAAAGTTGAGAGATATGAATTGTATGTGTGTGTATTGTAATTATTGTGGGTGTGTGTTGTGGTCGATATTCCTAGAAACAAAACAATTGCAAGACTAAAATGGTTTATAAATCATTACTAATACTAAAGTTTTTGTAAATATAGAAGATGGTTTTCGGGTGCAAGTCCTTAGTTTAGATGATAACATCCTCACTAGCTTTGGCACTAACCTCATACATAGTTACAATATCATTCTTTGTGGGTTGTCTTTGTCTTGTAGTTGTTATTTATATGACACTATAGGTTATCTTTCTATATTGGAATGTCCCTATGTTGATATTTCTTTACACATAAACACTCCTCTTCTAAATTGTGTGTTAGCATAGTTATTGTAACGTCACCAAACACCCCAAAAATATTTTTTTTTAAATAATAATTATTATTGTCGTAACTAGGATTATATATCTAATGCTATTGTTGTTATCGTTAGATTTAGTATATCTTAAGAGCTTATATTTCTCATTAATTATGTCACATAGTTTCTCTCATGACAGGTTGGAAGTTCAAAGGACGGATTACTCATCCACAATTCTCATTCTATCAAATTCTCCATTTCTTCATTGCAACCATTTTTCTAATGGATATAATTTTCAATAAGTAATATGTAATACCCCAAGGTCGAGTCCCTGCTAAATTGTAATGATGTTTAATGAAGTTCATAGGATGGTGAGCCAAGTGTTTATAAGTTGGGAGGCTTATGTGTTTATTAGACCTGAGAGCCTAGATGTTAAGGCCAGTGAGCCTGATTTTGTATATGTAATTATGTAGATCATTAATAAAAATACATCGTTGTGTGTAGACTGACCATGAAGAAAGAGTTATGGGGGACTAAGCTCTAATAGGAAGGGAAAGGGAAGAGGGCTGAGGGGCTAGGAAAAAGGGGCTAAGCTTGAGGGCTTAACCCAATGGAATATTATAATGTATTTCCTAAAATACTAAAGTTTGGGAAATAAAACATGTTATCCTAAGTTCCTTTAGGGAGAGGAACGAACCCCAAGTGGAGAGGAATGAGCTCCTAGAGAGCCAAGTGTCATCCAGGACGCATGCAAATTTATGTGGGAAATTCCATCGTTGTGGGGGTTCGCTCTCACCATTCTGACCATTATTTTCATCTCTCCTCACACGTTCACTCTCACCATTCTGACCATTCTTTCCATCCTTGGTCCCATTCACTCACGCACTAAGCAGGCATGTAGTCATTCGTTTCCACCATTGTTGAACCCTCTTCCATCATGAACCTTTGTAATTTGTTGAGTCATCCTTTGCCTTACCTGTTTTTTCTAATGTGGTTACCTGGTTGACTTAAAAGTTGGACAGAAGAAGTAGGTTTTCAAGCTTCTAGTTTGAAGAGGTGGGTTGTCATGCCCATGGGTTGAAGAAGCATATTGTCAGGTATATGAGAAACTCTCTCTAGGTGAGAGAGGTTGTTGGGGAAGTGATTTCTCCTGGAGGGAGTCTAGCAGTAGCTATAGAGATTTGAGAATTTTTGATCTGGCCTATTATTGAAGCCTTGGAAGGGAAGTGGATAAGTCGATGGATTGTGGAACAGTGAAGGTGTATATTCCCAGGGTGGGGCAAGCATGTGGGGAATGAGAGTCTGTGAGCATTGGGCATAAGTAGGATCCTTGGAGGGAATCATTCATGTTTCATTGTGAATCTTTTCTTAGTCTCATCCTAGCCTAGGATTTCCTTTACCCTGGGTGGAGTTTAGTCCCATATCGGGGGTGACCCACTGTTGATAGCTTGGAGCATTGTGGTCTAAGGCTGGGAGGTTCATGGAAGGTCTGCACGTAGTTGGTGGTCTTCTCTTAAAAATATAAGTACCAATTCTATGTTAGTTGTATGTTGTGTACCTTGCACATGTGTTATAATATTATGAGTATTGCCTGTATATGTTGCATGTGTAGGCCTACTTTCATTTCCACATTAATCTATGTTGTAGCAGAATGTTTATGTATGTTTAAATTTGCATTAGATATATATGTATATCAGAGAATGATAGTTTCAAGTGGCATGACTCAACTTGGGTAGCTAGGTATGTTACAATCTGGTTTTCAGAGCAATTTGGTTTTGAAGTAGTGGTGTGTCCCCGACGAGGGTGATCAAGGGATGTTTCATAATAATCAATCTATTTCAATAGATTAAGAATGATTTAACATGATTTGATTAGCATGAATAACTTTAAGGTTATTATTTGTAAAATTCAAACTTCTTGCGGTCTAAAAATCTATATAAGATATATCGCAAATTTGATCTTAAACCCTTACAATCCAATCTACATATTTAATTCATATTCTCCTTACCTATTATATGCTTGTATTATTATAATATATATCTTTTGAGATTATGTTGACATAATACTTAGTTACCTATCCCACCTATTTAATCAATCACATGCAATACTTGTAATTTTTATGTGATATAAAATCTATTGAGGCTCCACTTCATTTGAATCTTCCCATTGTCCACAAGTTTATTTACATATTCAATACCCACTGCATATAATAATGACCATAATCACTCTATTAAAGAGACTTGAATATGGTGTGTCGAGCTCATAATGTGTTCATTCCAATGTTTTTGTGGAACACTGATAGTACATGACTCCCACGTCGTGGCCATGTAGGAGATAGTCACTCATGCGTGGGATGAATGTTTTTGTTTATATACATTCAAAAAATGAGCTTATCTCAATAGGGTTTTTCCTATTATGAAATTCATTTATTGTTATCTCTATAGATAGGTACATACAAAGACTTTTGTCAACTATTATTTGTTTATATACATTCAAAAATTGAGCTTATCTCACAAAGCTCTCTATGGAAATTAGTTAAACAGTATTTGTTCTATTTGCAAATGAAAAGAATAATGATATTTAAAAACACTTGTTTCTTTTATTTTTATGTACAAAAATGAGCTATATTTGAAACCCATAAATTGTATTAATATATATAAAAGAAATAACTTAAACTAGTATTTTTCTGGTTTTTTTATCTTTACCATTTTGTTCAATGGTAGTGAATAGTTATACTTAAAATGCTACTAAGAATTAATCATAAAATATGAAATACTCAATGTTTTCTTGCTTATAAAAAGATTGTACTCAAATTACCATTCTAGTTTTTTAAGAAGAAATGGTTGTAATTATTTATGTCCTTGAATAACATAAAATAATAATAGCAAGAAATAAATTATAGAAATACATATATGAATCAAAAAGTCATACTATGGACAAACTGAGGAGAGAATCCAGCTCCTCCCAACCATAGACCAGAGTAGCCAAGTCTTACTTTATCCTATCACCCCTGAGCCTAATTCTTTATTCCATAGGAAACTGAAAATCTCAATAACCTTCTCCAGGTAAATACCAGAACTTGATTCTTTCTTAGAACCCTCAAGTTCTAATTCCTGCAAAGTACTCAGCAGTGTCCTGCTTACACCATACTTGTCTTTCTCCTCCTCTTTCCAAGATGAGAATAGATTGCTTGAGTCTTTCTTTTTCAAGTTAGCCTCATTCATAACTCTGGGGAGTCTTGGCCTAACTTATTTCTAGCTTGTTCCCTCACCTCCCACATATTTGGGAGTAGTTTTACACATGTCCTCATGGATAACATTTACCCTGGTGGTTTTTATCTTTTCTTCACTTTTCCCATGGAATAAAGAATTACTCTTTGTATAGTTAGATTCTCTCATCAATTTGTCTCTAGTAAAACAAAATAAAATTAAAACAACATTTACACAAATATGTTTTAGCATCCAATGTTTATGATGATTAAAGTCTTTTCCCAACATAATAATCCTAAATAACAATTATTCAAAATTATCCTAAAATGATCATGTCCATTGGATTGTCCCAACTCACAGGGGTTCAACACCTTCTACCATATAACACTTCAAAAGGACTCATTTTTAAAGATGACTAATAACCAATATTGTATGTGAATTCAACTAGATGGATATAATTCTTCCACTTTGTTGGATAGTCCATAACATACATTTGCAGTGTATCCTCAACAATATGGTTAGTCCTTTTGATCCAACCATCAATCTGAGGATGGTAAGCGGTACTAAAACTCAGTTGTGTATCCAAACCACTAAACAAGGTCTTCCAGAAGTTGGAAGTGAAATTTTCGTCTCTGTCAGAAATTATTGTTTTAGGTAAACCATGCATCCTAAAAATATCTTTCATAAAAATATCTGCAATATTTAGAGGCTTGTGAGTATATTTTACTAGAATAAAGTGTGTTTCTTTTGTAATTTTGTCTATTACAACCATTATAGAATCAGTATGTTTTTTAGTTACGGGTAATCCAGTGAAGAAATCCATATTGATTACTTCCCATTTCCATTCTAGAATGGGCATGGTATGTAATAATCTAGTTGGGTGATGATGCTCAGTCTTAACTTGATGGCACTCTAGACACCTAGCAAGATATTCAACCACTTTTGTTTTCATTCTAGGCCAAAAATATTCCTTCTTTAAAGTTGTTATTTTGTTTTGGTAATTGGGATTACCTGAATATGGTTTCTTATGTACTTCTTCCAATATTAAACTTTTCAGTTATGTATTGTTTGGTTCATAAATTTTGTTCTTATACAAGACTAAATCCTCCTGGCTACAACTAAACTTAGATTATTTGTTAGTTAGTTAGTTATTTTGACATTTTTCAAGAACTTTCCTATATTCCTAATCTTTTCTTGTTGTTGTCAAAAAAAATTATTTTAAATCAGATTGTACATTGTTGCTAAAAATTGCATTTAGTTTCCTATTAAGCACATATGCTACTTTATTCTCATTTCCTTTAATATGTTCTATTTCAAACTAAAACTCGCTTAGGAAATCCAAGCATCTAGCTTGTTTGACGTTTAAGTGCTTTTGATCGAAAAAGTGTTTGAGACTAACATTGTTTGTTTTCAATAAAAAATCATTCCCTAACAGATAATGTCACCACATTTTTAGAGCATGTACAATAGCAGTAAATTCTAGTTCATGAGGTGCATAGTTTATTTCAAGGGGTTTTAATTTTCTTGACTCGTAAGAAACTACATACCCATCTTGCATTAACACTCCCCCTAGTCCTTCCTTTGAATCATATGTACAAACTACGAAGTCTTTGTGTGGATATGCTACCTTTAAAATAGGTGTGGTGGTTAACAATTGCTTTAATTTTTTGAAACTTTCCTGACATTTCTCAGTCCATTTGAATCTGATTCCCTTTTTCTATAAGGAGGTTATCAGATAAGCCAATTTTGAAAACCCTTCAATAAATCTATGAGAGTATCCGGTAATACCCATAAAGTCGTGCACATCTGAAACATCTTTTGGTACTGGCCAATCTACAATGGATTTGATTTTTTTAGGGTCAACTGAGATCCCTTCTCTTGAAATCACTTGTCCTAAATAATGCACCTTTTCTTGATAAAATTCACATTTACTGAATTTTGCATACAATTGATGTTCTCTTAATGTTTGCAAAACCAATCTTAAGTGTTCTTCATGTTCTTCTATGGTCTTGGAATAAATTAAGATGTCATCTATGAACACAATCACGAACTTATCCAAATACTTCCTTAACACACTATTCATAAGACACATAAATGTTAAAAGCGCATTAATTAAACCAAAGGGTACCACTATGAACTCATAGTGTTTGTACATGGTTCTAAAAGCAGTCTTATAGATTTCTTCATCTTTAATCCTAACTTGATGGTATCCTAACCGTAGGTATATCTTTGAAAAGATTTTATCCTCTCCAACTTGGTCAAATAAGTCATCAATACGAGGTAAAGGATACTTATTCTTGATGGACATTTTATTTAGTTTCATGTAATCAATACACAATCTAAAAGTTCCATCCTTCTTTTTAACAAATAGGACTCATGATCCCCATGGAGACACACTTGGTATAACGTACTATTTATCCATTAATTCTTGAAGATGCATTTTTAATTCAGTCAACTCAAGAAAACTCATTATGTAGAGTGCTTTAGATATCGATTTAGATATGGGTATTAAATATATTGTAAAGTCTATATCCCTTCTAGGAGGTAGTCTTAGAATTTCTTCTGAAAATACATCCTAAAACTAACGCAATATAGGATCATCAATCAACAAACTTTTAACCCTTTTGTCTTTGTTTTAATTTATATGCACAACATATATTTCACAACCCTTCCTTGCATTTCGTTTCAATTGTAAAGAATAAATATTCCTTACCGACACACCACAAGGTATTCCTTTAATGGTTTTTCCTTGTCCAAGTTCATCTAAATAGTCAAAAGTTTTGTTTCGAAAATTTACGACAATGGCATGTTTTTCAAGACAATCCATTTCTATGAGTAAAT
Source organism: Picea engelmannii (assembly GCA_009831015.1). Taxonomy (NCBI): domain Eukaryota; kingdom Viridiplantae; phylum Streptophyta; class Pinopsida; order Pinales; family Pinaceae; genus Picea; species Picea engelmannii. Next base: position 6,827 of record ML828904.1, read on the forward strand.
CATTGGATCCCAATGGTAATACATTCAAGTATAATTTAGTGTCCATCCCATCCATAGTTACTATACATTCCTTGACCAGTTCTACAACCTTTCATTTTGTATGAATAGCTAACTATACTAACCATGATTTCTTATGCTTAACTTTATTTAGTTTACAATCTTCTACTACAGTAGGGGAAACATAACTTAAACTTGCACCAGGTTCTATTAAAATAGATACAATTTTTTTATTAATCATACCTTCAATTTCTACCATGGAAGATTGATGATCAATTTGTCGATTCTCCATGGTTGCATTAATCTTATGAGTACACGGTGCCATGTCATTAACTGTCGTGGCTTCCTAAATGTTATGCATTGTTAAATTTATGTTCTTATTTAAAGGACAATCTTAATACAGATGAGGTTATTTGCAACCCCAACACTGCAGTGGTGGTTTAACTGGTTTTTTCATTGAATATGTTGGTTGACTATTGTTCTGAACTGATACACTTTGTTGTTTACCACTAAATTTGTTTCGTCTAACCAGTGCATTGTGTGATGGATGACGCAGATGCTTAAATTGTTTATTTCTTGGGTCAAACTTGTTGTCCTTGTTCCTATTCTTCCAAGTTTTATATTCTCAAAACTCTGCTTAAACTAAGTGTAACACAACTTAGCATGTTTTATTACTTCATCCATTGTTTCAGGATTAAAGAACTCAATTTTATCCTTATATGATTGAGGCACGAAGCTCATAAATCGTTGTACCTTTTCCTTTTCCTCTCTAAGATAAGGTACATATCTCATCAGGTTGAAAAAATTGGTAACAAAATCTTCTATCGTCATTTTTCCTAGCTTAAGGTCACGAAATTCCTTATCTTTTTCGTCAAAATATATTTTCATTAAATATTTTTGTTTGAAGTACCTTTTAAATATTTTCCATGTTAGTTTTGATCTGGATTGTTTTAGGAATGATATGAAGGCAGATATATAATAGAGATATAACAAATAATTGCACATATTTATGGAAAGGAACACAATAATACAATAAATCTTAGATTCTATTAATGATCTGGCATCTTTTCATTGTGACTTATAAAGAATTGTATTAAATGAGCATAAATTAAAGTGCACCATTAAAGAAGGGAAAACTTAAAAATGAAGGGACATAAGCATCAGATCTTAACACAAAAACTTGATAACGGATTTCGTCCCTGGTGGACTACATCTTCGGGTCCTGCTCTCCAAAGGGTAGGCTCTTTCATTAACTCAACAAAAGAACTTGGCAAATACATGAATATACATCATTCTGAAATCAAGCTACATAAATAATGCTCAGATCAGAAAACAAACATCAACATTGGATTTGTGGCTTTTAATTACCCAAAAATGATTGTCTCCACGCTCTAATCCGACTCTAGCACTCCCAAGCCCAAGAGAAATTTTGTCTCGATTTTTGTGCCCTTTGCAACCTGCAATTATGACAGTATTTACCTCATAATCCATGCCCATGGATGTATGATACGGTCATGCCTCCTCTCCCCAGCTTTGGGAGGATTGCAATTTTTAAATAATGAAAACAGCCGATATACCAAACAACATCGTGTGGCGCATTGGTTATGGAGGAATTATTAAAGCATTGGGTAAGGCATAGATTTCGGGGTCGAACCCACCAAACTCCATTTTGGGTATTTTTTTGTATATATGTGTGTGTGTGTGTGTGTGTGTGTGTGTGTGTGTGTGTGTGTTGGCTACTACGCTAACTATAGCGATTCCTCTATTGAAACTTCCATCATTGGCTAACATTGGCGTGGTCCGTCAGATTTGGCAGACCTGCCATATCTTTTTTTTTTAAACAAATTTTGTTCACGGGTCAACATTAGACATTTCTCGGGCTACTATGTGTCGCCGATGATTGGGCCATGTGGCATGCAATGATACATCCACATGTAAGCTGACATGCTTCCAAGTCACTATGTACTGACATGTGGCGCTCCCTGGATGGTTCCATGTGGTGTCGCCTGGGGGTGCCACGTGGCACTTTTCTATTGGTGCACATGAACCCCTGAAAATCCCAATGGCAGGTGACATGTGGAAGCCTCTGGTGTTTCCACATGGCATGTTGACATTGTCATTCTGTATGATAATGTCACCCTACCATTTTGTACTGCTGACGTCAGCAATACGGATGATGATGTGTCCCCTGTTAACTGGCCTTATTTGACTGAAACTTTGACTGTGAATATATTTCAAACCGTAACTATGTTTGATGATTCATTTGCATCGTTAGAAATATTACAACGTGATCTTCGCGATCATGGCATTTTCACTGAGTTTTTGGAACTTTGATTTTTTTCCCTTTCTCTATCTGATGGAGCCATTCTGAGCGTTCTGAGTTGCCTCTGTGAGTTATGATTTATTCTTATCCTTCTCTGGACCCCTTTTGGATCATGCCTTCCCACTGAGATCTTTTTGGACCACCAAAATATTTCATCAATCAATTGGTAAGTGAGGGAAAAGTCCCCTCACTTTGTCCTTCTCGATCCACTTTTCCTTGCTTGGATGTGTGTCTTTTAAGCCTACTCGAAGATAATCAACATGCTCATCCAAGTACGCAAGTGAAAACTCATCAAATGATGGTATTCAAACTTTCTCATCTTGATCCATGATCATGGGAGGCTCAAAAGGTTTCAAGTTCTCAATGTTCATAACTTAGTAAATCTGCATATAAGGTGGAAGATCCAGACGAAAAGAATTGGTACTTATTTTCTCCAATATAGTGAAGGGTCCATAACGAATGGGATTGATTTTCTTGCCTTCACCATTCAATATCTCCTTGTTGATGTGAAGCCATACCCGGTCTGCAACCTAGAACTGATGATCAACCCTATGCTTGTCATGCTGGGCTTTATATTGTGCTTGACTTTTCTCCAACTGTTCCCTGACTGCCTGGTGTATCTGTTGAATCCTCTTAATGAACTTGTGGGCTCTTTCCTCTATTCATTCTTCATTTACATTGGCATCTCTCTCGTACATCAAGTCCAAAGGAACCTTTGGCAGGTACCCAAACATATCTCAAAAGGTGAAATCTGAGTGGATAAATGTAAATCTCGTTTGTATGCATGTTGTACATAGGGTATCTTTTCATACCATACCTTGATACGCTTGCTACAGTAACCTCAAAGAAAAAGTACCATTGTTTGGTTTACCATCTATGTCTGTTCGTCGGTTTGTGGATGGAAAGCAGTGCTACTCTTCAATTTGGTGTCCATGATTCTCCACAAGATAGTCCAAAAGTCCCCAAGGAATCGAGTATCTCTATCTAAGATGATAGATGTGGGTAATCCAAAGTGAACCCAAACACATTGAAAGAAGAGATTAGCAGTCTGCTCAACAGTGATCTGTTTTTTTCAAGGCATCAAGATACACATATTGTTGAACCTATCCACTACAACATACAAATAATCATGATATACTCAAAACTCACAAATAATCCATGGATATACTTTCCCATGGATGTGATGGAACATCAAGTGGTGAGTATAGCCCCAGTTTTCTATTAGTGGACTTACAAGTAGAACACATCACACACCCCTTTACATATTTAGTTACAACTGCTTTCATTTGAGGCCAATAACAAAACCTTTGCAAATGAGCCATAGTTTTTCCTACCTCAAAATGCCCAGACACAAGAGAAGTATGAGCTTCTCATATTACATGGAATCCTTCACTTGTAGGAATACATAGCTTTCCAAGATGGTAAAGTAACTCTGCAGACAATAGTTCTCTACCTTCTTACTTGTACCCTTTTTGTACTTGATTACCAAGTGAAACTGTTGTAGAAAACCCATCCACCTATAGTGCCGAGATTGTTGCAATTTGGTCTGTGCTTGAAGATACTATAAGGGTTGGTGATCTATATGTATAATGGTTTCCTTCCCTAACAAGTAGTGCTTCCATTTCTTTACACTCTGGACTAATGCATACAAATATTTATCATATGTAGGATAGTTAACAACAGCTTGGTTAAAAGTTTCAGAGTGGTAATAGATAGGCTTACGATATTGCATTAGTATTGCACCCATGGCATATCCACTGGCATCTGTCTCGATCTCAAAAGGTTGTTGAAGATTCGACAGTGCTAATATTGGTGTGGTATTGATCTTTCCCTCCAAAGTATCGAAAGCTTTTTGTTGCTTTCCTTCCCACTGAAAAGTGTTCTTCACATTGGTTAAGGCATGCAGAGGAGCTGCTATGAAGGATAAGTTGGGAATGAATCTCCTCCAATACTGGATTGCACCTAAGAATATTTGAACTTCAGTTACACTTTTTGGCTCAGGCCAATTTACAATTACATAAACTTTAGAAGGGTCAATTTTCAATTGTCCTCCTCCTACAATATGACCTAAGTATAAAAGTGCAGTCTTGTCAAATTCACATTTAGAAAATTTTACATAAAACTTTTCCCTTTGCAAAGTCTCCAATACTTTCTTTACATACCTCACATACTCATCGCTTGTCCCGCTAAAAACAAGAATGTCGTCTAAATATGCAATCACAAAGTCATCTATGAAAGGCCTGAATACATCATTCATCACACGCATGAAAGTTGTCGAGGCATTACAAAGCCAAAACGACATAACCAACAACTCAAACAATCCATGTTTGGTTTTAAAGGAAGTTTTCCATGCATCATGTTCTACGACTCTGATTTGATGATATCCACTACACAAATCCAACTTAGTGAAATAGACAACATTCTTCAATTGATCAAGTAAATCATCTATGCGAGGAAGAGGGTATTGATTTTTCACCATGATTTTATTTAAGGATCAGTAATCGACACACATTCGCCATGTGCCATCTTTCTTTGGCACCATCACGATCAGAGAACCACAAGGAGATGAATTGGGCCTAATGACCCCTTGATCCAATAAGTCGTGTACCTTCTTCTTGATCTTTGTCATCTCCACAATTGACATCCTGTACATGCCCACATTAGGAAGAGGAGAATCCCGTTGAAGATGTATCTCATGTTGGATTTCCCTCTTAGGAGGTAATCCATTGGGTTCCTGAAAAATATCATCATACTTAGAAACAATATCAATTAATTCATTTTTATGAGATAGATCACACCCTTGGAAAGAATTGGATGTTCTGACATCTTTCTCTCTAACGACCATGAGTACATATCTCTTATTAGTGTTTATGAGTCTTTTCATTTGTCCTGCACTAACAAGTGTTTTATTTACCCTCATGCTATCAGCTCTAACGATATATTCCACTCCCCCCTTAGTAAGGTGGTATTTTTTCTCATGACGAAAGAATATTGCTTTTCTATTATAATGATAAGGACTTCCCAACACTATGCCACATATATCAAGTGGTACAACATCCAAATCAACTTCATCAATCAATTTTGAAGCAATAGAAAATATGATCCTACATTGTTTGGTGACATTAAGTTTTACTTTGTCACATACCCAACCAAGAGGATAAGGCTTTGGATGTGGTTTCATTTCAAGACCCATTTTCTTGACAAGTGTTTCAGATATTAAGTTTACTTGGGAACCTGGATCAAATAGTGTGTCTATCTTAGTATGTTTAGATACAACTCTTATGTAAAATAAATCATTCCTCTTTCGTTCATCAACATGCGGTTCATCATTAGAACTAGAACTAGCATGAACAGAATATTTACCTTGTACTCCAACCATTGTGATCTTCCCTTCATCTCCTGAATCAGAACCAAGATCTTGTTGTACCATAGCAACAGTCTTTGTCTTCCCCTTTCCACCGGATTGTTTCGGTTTATTTTCCAGATGCAGTTTCCAACAGTGTTCTTCATCATGACCGCTCTTCTTGCAATGAGTGCAAGATGGTTTTCCTCCTTCTCTCGTCGTTGTAGTGGTCTTCTTGTCCTTCCTTTTAAACTTCTTAAAATTATTATGTAGGAAATGGGAAGGTTTCTTTGTGGCACCTTCTTGAACATGTTTTCCCATGTTCTCAAGGTGAGTGGCTTGCACACAAACTTCGTCAAGACTAGTGGGGTTAAACAAGAGAAAAGTATGTTGAATATAACTGTGAAGTGTGCCAATATACTTCATTAAAGTCTCATAAGAATCCAAAGGAATGTTCAATGCAAGAGCTTTCTTCCTAAATTCTTCTGTGAAACTTTGTATAGTTTGTCCTTTACTTTGCCTTAAAGTTTTTCATTCCATCATTGCTTTATGTAAATATCCTAATGGATAAAATTGATTCCTTATCGCTGATTTAAATTCTGGCCATGAGGAAAGAATCTTACCACACTTACTTTTGTCCTGAATCTTTCTTTCCCACCATACGAGAGCAGTGCCTTCCAACTGAAGAGAAGTCAGTTGCACTTTAACTTCCTCTTCATCTATATGTTGGACATGGAAATACACGTCAACCTGTTGGATCCAATTATCTAGCTTTTAAGGATTAGTATCTCCATTAAACATAGGTAAAGCAAATTTTACATCAAGATTTAATAATGGTTTCTTAAAAGATCCTTTATGGCTAGAATGATGAGAATGCTCAGAGGAATAAGAAGTAGAACTCAAAGTTGAAGACAGTGTCTCAGGAGGATCTCCTCCAGCCCCTTGGTTTACCGAAGCATCATCATCTACATGTGCTTGAATTTTCTTCCCTTTCTTCTTCATCCTCTTCTCGCAATATCCTTACATTCGCTCTACCATTTCTGACATGCGATAAAAGACCATGTGAAATTTTTTCTCTTGTTCATCCCGCTTGTCCTCTTCTGCCATTTTCTTCCTTCTGGATACATGACCAACTTCAGGATTGAAAGTCTTTAGATTTCCTTCACCCTTCTTATGCTTAGCCCTAGTAATAATTCACACTCAATAATTCAAGTCAAAGACGACTGCTTTGATACCAACATGATCTAGGATCTTTTCATCATGACTTATAAAGAATTGTATTAAATGAGCATAAATTAAAGTGCACCATTAAAGAAGGGAAAACTTTAAAATGAAGAGACATAAGCATCATATCTGAACACAAAAACTTGATAACAGAGTCCATCCCTGGTGGATTACGTCTCTGAGTCCTGCTCTCCAATGGGTAGGATCTTTCATTAACTCAACAAAAGAATTTGGCAAATACATGAATATACATGTTAAGCCCTAATATTGGCTCATTACCACTTAATTGGGGCATATTAGACTAGTAATGTTATTTTATTTATGTCGGATTGAGGCCATTAGTTGTAATTTAGATTAGTAATGTTATTTTATTTATGTCGGCTTTAGGCCATTAA
>ML828904.1:27832-39071 GCA_009831015.1 Picea engelmannii
TACCATAAATTCATCATGGGAATAACATTTGCCCGTTAAATTTTGTTTATTAAATTTATACATAGGGTTTATTCATAATGGGAATAACATTTCCCCGTTAGATTTTGTTTATTAAATTTATACACATACATATAGGGTTTGTTCTTTCTGAGATAAAAAGAACCACATGATTCTTTGAATTATCTATGCACTCAAATATTATTATGATTCTTTGAATTATCTATGCACTCAAATATTATTATGAGAAGGTTTTTATTTTGTTTATCTTATTGATTCAAAGAATTCTACATTGGAAAGGGTGAAATTATAGTATTAGAAGGTCTTTACTTTGTTTATCTTACTCATTTCCATGTTAGATTTTGTTTATTAAATTTATACACATACACATAGGGTTTGTTCTTTATGAGATAAAAAGAACCACGTGACTTTGTTGAATTATCTATGCAGTCAAATATTATTATTAGAAGGTCTTTACTTTGTTTATCTTACTGATTCAAAGAATTCTACATTGGAAAGGGTGAAATTATCAATAGGGTTTTTCTATTTTGAAATTCATTTAATGTTATCTTTATAGATAGGTACATACAAAGATTTATGTCAATTAGTGTTTGTTTGTATACATTCGAAAAGTGAGTTTATCTCACAGGTTCTTTATAGAAATTAGTTAAATAGTACCTTTTTTATTTGCAAATGAAAAGAATAATGATACTTGAAAACCCTTATACACAAGGTTGATTCCTTTATTTATAAAAAATAACTAAACTAAAAAATAATTACTAAAGTTGTGTTTTTTTCTGGAATAATTAATGAAGAACGCTCACGAGCTCTACAAGGTTAGGGTTCACATGCACCATCTTCCCTCCCACCCTGGCAAAGTCTGAACTCCTATGCACGTATTGATCGCCTATGCACCCCAACACTCACTGCCACAGAAGAATGGGAACATAAGGGGGGACGAAATCCCCCTCTTACCATAATGTCGTCGCCAATGATCTGGAGAATTCGCAAGCGCATCGACCATCCTTTAAGCCGCCATTGCACTTACGAGACCAATATTTGCAGGAAGAGATGGATATAAGCAAATATTCGAACATGGATGTTGAGTCCTTGCATCCAAAAGTAGCTCGGGTCTGGATACCCTGCAAATGTATCCCCCAAGCCCCGGTTGCGCCCAAGTACGTCATCAAAACCACCAGGATAGGGGAGCATACATAGTTCATGAGAGACTGTGCCCTCATAGGAAAATTCCTAGGTCTCTAGCCCTCAGAAAAGGACCTAGCTCGTTGGATCAAGGTGTGGTGGAACCCCAAGGGAGACTATGAGCTCCAGCTGAGCTCCAAAGGTTTCTTTACAATAATATTCTACAACCTGGAGGACAAGGACAAGATCTTTGAAGGGGGGCCATATTTCTACAACTTGGCTGGCCTCTACCTACGTTTCTGGACAGACCGCTTCTGCCCAAAAAAGGAAAACTTTGCATATGCACCGGTATGGATCTCCCTACCTCGAGAGTTTTGGTAAAAGGAAATTTCAATGGGCATAGGCAACGCCATGGGTAAATATGTCAAATCTTCTGAAGCTACCAAACTGATAAAATACACCTCTTATGCAAGGATATGTGTCTATATGAACATCTCCAAAGCTCTACCAGGCACAGTTACCTTAGAATACCAAGACGAGGAATGGGCCCAAACCATAGACTATGAACACATCCCTTTCATATATAGAAAATGTCATGAACATGGACACATTTTCAGAGATTTCCCTCTCAATTCCCCCCCCAAGAGGGAAGTTGAAGAAGAATCAAAGGAAGGATTTACCCAGGTTCAAAATCGAAGGAGACAAGCGCAGAAGAAGCCCACAACCAACAACAAAAAAATGAACCCAAATAATAATTCATTTGAAGCCCTTAACTGCCTCCCAGAGGCAGAAGAGGTGGAAAACCCCCACGAGACCGCAGGGAAAGATCCCAGCAAGCACAAGGAAGATTAGTCGTCACAAGAGTATCAAACCCCAACAAACCAAGCAGATTCACAAACTCACCCAGTCTTAGGGAAAGAACCAGAAAGAGAGGAAGACACAGTCATGGAAATGGATGAGCAGGACCTAGCAGAAATCATCCTAGACAGATTAAAAGAAGCATTCAACAAGAAGGATCTTCAAACCTTACCAGAGGACCAACTCAGGAAAGTCCACAAAGTATTTCTAGACTCATCAATAGGGGCTACATCCAAGTTGGGGATCAACACAGACCCAAACCAAGATCCAAGAAAACACCCAAAAGAAAACAAGTGACGAGGCCAAAAATCAACTCATCGACTAATAAAGGAGGCAGGAAATTATATGATCAACTCGGGACAGATTCACAGGCTCTCAGAGAGCTCCTTTTCCCACCCACCAAATTTTTAACTATGAAGATCCTCACCTGGAATATCAGAGGCCTAAATGGAAGATCCAAACAAAGGATTCTCTGAAACTTTATCAAAATGAAAGACCCTGATATATTCTTGATATAAGAGACAAAATGTGCAGGGCAAACTGCAGAAGATATCATCAAAATATGTTGGTACAAATGTGAATCCTATCAAACGGAATCAAAAGGGGCTTTAGGAGGCCTGGCCATCCTATGGAATCCTGCTACAGTCATCCTTGATCAAGGCTTCTCCACTCCATGCACCATCAGAGCGCACTACAGAGCCAACAGTTCGGACAAGGAAAGAATGATCACAAATGCCTATGGACCATAGAACAGCCAAGACAAAGACCTCTTTCTTCAAATCCTGGCTTACCTAGGTTCCTTAGCATAGGGAAAGCGATGGATAATAGGGGGTGACTTCAACATGATTCTCACACTGTAGGATAAGCGAGGGGGGGAAAAGCGCCTGGAGTAGGATAGAGCAAAATTCCAGTAACTCATAGAGAACCTTAGACTAGTAGATATTGAGAATAGAAATGGCACCTACACCTGGACCAACAAAAGATCAGGTCACCAACAAATAGCATGTATGATTGATCACTTCCTCATCTCAGAAACTCTCCTTTTGGAAGACCCCCTAGTAGATTCCAACATCCTCCCAAAGGTAAGTTCGGACCACTGGTCGGTTCAGCTCTAGGTTAACACTATTTCCACCCCCAAGCTTAAACCCTTCAGATTTGAAAATTTTTGGCTCTCCCATCCAAATTTCCCGGAGTTAGCCCATCACTGGTGGAGTACTGCGGAAACACTAAGGGGTACAAAAATATATTGCTTCCAACAAAAACTCAAACATTTAAACAACAGGTGCACAAATGGAACAAAGAAGTCTTTGGGAACATTTTCCAGGAAAGGAAAATGTTGGAACAAAAAATAGAGAACCTTCCAGGACAATTCATTCATGCAGGATACACAATCACTCTACAGCAACAGGAGAGTGAACTCAAAATGCAACTAGAAGAAAGACACAAGCAGGAATAAATCCTGTGGAGACAGAAATCTTGGGTTTAATGGCTCAACGAGGGAGAGAAAAACACCAAATTCTTCCACAATTCTATGATCCACAGATGCCTTATTAATCGCATCACAAAGTTGTATGACTCGCAAGGAAACACCCTGTTAACTCATTAGGAAATAATGCACGAGCTAACAAAATTCTATAAGGATCTCCTCTCAGAACCCAAGGTGGACTGCACCTCAACAATAGAGCGGGTGACGCAAAATATCCCAACTATAATCACCCAAGAACAGAATGAGGCTCTCATGACACCAATAATGCAAGAAGAAGTGGATCGGGCTATTCAGGAATTACCCACAGGCAAGGCTCTAGGTCCAGATGGTTTCACAATAGAATTTTTCCACTCCTGTTGGCCAATGTTAAGGGAGGAAGTGTGGTAGTTGGTGGAGGAATCACACAGCTCGGGCAAAGTTCTTCCAACACTAAATGCCACTTTCCTCACCCTAATACCCAAAGAATAAAGTGTCACAAATCTGAAGAACTTCAGACCCGTGGCTCTTTGCAACGTGATCTACAAAATCATTTCCAAGGTCATAACTCTAAGACTCAAGCCAATTCTACCCTTCATCATATCCAAGGAGAAATTAGGATATGTCGAAGGAAGGAAAATCATGGATAGTGTTATACTTGTCCATGAAATCATTCACTCGCTCAAAAGCACTCGTACTCCAAGTATGCTTCTAAAACTTGAGATTTCAAAAGATTTTGACAAATTAAGTTGGCAATACATGAAGGCGCTCCTATCAGCTTTTGTTTTCAAAAAGGATTGGGTCTCTTGGATAATGAACCTCATTTCCTCAACTGTTTTCTCAATCCTCGTCAATGGTGTCCCCTATCAACCCTTCTCCCCCTCAAGAGGAATAAGGCAAGGAGACCCTCTCACCCCTTTCCTTTTTGTCATAATGGTTGAAGGTCTAGGACATTATATCAAGGCTTCAATTCAAAATGGATCCCTCCAAGGCCTCCCTCTTCACAGGTTACAATCGGCAGCCTCCCATAGCCAATTTGTTGATGAAACGCTGCTAATGAACACCCCCACCGCACAAGAAGTAGTTAAAATAAGATCCATCCTCTCCTATTTCAGCGAAGCCTCTGGCACCACCTTTAATCTGGCCAAATCGCAGCTCTTCTTTTTTAATACTCTTGTGGCAATCCAACAACACCTTTCTCAACTTATGAACACCCATGTCTGCACTATACCCTCTCGATACCTGGACTCCCTCTTTCTGACTCAGCAACCAAAAACATGTCCTGGGACTCTCTCCTACTCTCCATAACCAACCGTCTTAGTAATTGGACCTTTCACTCCCTCAACCTTCCAGCCAGAATCGTTCTCTTAAAGTCAGCCCTCTAAGCCATCCTAGATTACCTCTTCTCAGCCCTAGCTTCCCCCCAATTAGTCATAAAGAAAATAAGGAATCTGCAAAGAAACTTTCTATGGCATAGACACAACCTGAACAAAAAATGGGCCCTAGTCAGCTAGGACAAAGTCTGCAAGCCCAAATCTTTAGGTGGTCTGGGCCTCTGGGACCCTGGAAAATTAAATAGCACCATGGGAGAAAGAATTTGGTGGAGATGGCTCAAAACACTAGCAGAGATATGGGAAAAACTATGGAAATGAAAATATGCCCCAAATACACACCAAAGTCAAGACTTATAAGAATGCAGGAGGAAATTCAGGGCTCGAACATATGGAATGCAGCTTAGAAAAATCGGCCACTCATACAAGAACATGCTTTCTGGGAAGTTTGCAACGGACAGAATGCCCTATTCTGGACGGATTTCTGGCAGCAAATGCCACCCCTTCAATTGGAAGAAAATCTACAATCCTACGAAAATCACATTCAAGATCTTACCACTCTCAAAGTAGTTGATTTGTGGACAGATACCCCCAGCAGCTCTCCCTTGCAAAGATGGAAATCTACTCATCATGAAATCCAAGTGGGCTTGAAGTGGCAATCGACTGTGACCTGCAGCACTGGAAACAAGCTACAACCCAAAGGCGAATCCAAAAAAGCACAGACCAAGACATTCTCAGATGGGGATACACACCTCATGGAAGCTTTACTCTCAAGAAGGGATACACTCTTCAGGAGAAATTTGTAAGTTTTAAACATGTGAAGTAAAGCAATGCATACAGATTCGTAAGCAAAACAGAATTTAATCAATGGCTCATACACAGAGTACATATAGATTTTATACCGGAAACCGTCAACCGGGAAAACCTTTCTTATATTCATTATCGAATTTGATGTAGGAGCATCGTAAGCAGCCAGCCAAGCGAGCATGAAGGCGGAAGACAGTTGGAGGAGTGCAACACACATTTTACATGTTTTGAAATGTTTTTAAAAAATTAAACAGCAGATATTAATGTAATAGCTAGAAGTGTACTTGCATTTATATCTGGCTGTTGTAGACAGATCGTGAGTGATTTTCTCTCATCTGTCAATGTAAAAAGGCATTTAAGCCCAGTTAATGAAAGTAGGTAGATTTGAATTATAGATTAGACAGTTTAGATAGTAGGATGGAAAACGGATATAGACACCCTTGCCTTTGTAACATGTTATTGTTGTATCATTAGCAAAAAGAAGAAGAAGAGAGTTATAGCAGAGAGCTATGGAGAATAACCCATGTACAGGAGCACTTGAGTTAATATATGAAGCTTTGACTCAACTTTCATGGTGTTATGATGCTTATTGTTTACAATTGTTGAATGTTATGTTTATAGTTGTTTTGTTTCTCTGCATGCATTTGTTTCAATGCCGTGTTATGAGTATGATTTCATGTTGAATGTATGAAGTCTGAGAGAAGAAAGAGAATGAGTTTCAATTGTTTCTCATCCTGAGAGTTCCTGCAAGGAGTGCAGTGAAACGTCCGCAAGGTGTGCGTTGACAAGGGTTTTGAGTTTTATCTCAGAAATATTAGGAAGGATACCGTTGTTCTCATTCCAACAGAAGTGCAGGTGAAGCACAGAAGCCATGCAAGGTGTGTGCAGGCTATTCAAAGTCTTAGAAGTTATTACCTAAGGAAAATATTGAAGGACCACTGCTGCAAAGAGTGCACAAGGTTGAGAAATCAAATAACCAGGGGTTATTTGAAATTTTGCCACAAGGAGTGCATGCAGGAGTCCTTTTGAGAGACTTGAGTTTGCAAGGGAAAGATCAGAAGGATTAGTACCTTTGAAGTGTTCAAAGGGAGGGAGTGAAATTATTGCGTAGAAGCCAAGTTCCAGTGGAAGAACGATGATCCATTTCGCAGAAGTTATCAAGGAGGAAACGAGTGGTTGAAATTCTCCGTGGAGAACTCACAAAGTTGAGAGAACCATAGGATCTAGAGGAGCTGCAAGGTGGATAAGGATTGGACGAACACATCACTTTGGTATCAGGAATCAACATGGACCGTTGATCGTGATCTGTTTTGAGCCATCAGATCATTCTGGGGATTCGGAGTTCGTAATTCTAGAGTGTAAGATAAAATCCTTGGTCACTCTAACTTCTGAATCACAAGAAGGATTGTTAAGTGTGGAATTTCGGGATTTCGGTAATTCGAGATTCAGAATACCGAAAATCCGGATAACAAGGAGCCAGGGTCATTTGCATTGAAAACCCCAAAGTTACGAAACCTGAAATATCCTTGAAGTGGCATTTTGGCACTTCAGGAATAGGGGTTTCGGCATTCCCATTGAGAAGGATTCAGGGCACTTCACATAAGAAACCCCAAAGTCGGGAAACGCGAAGTATTGGTGAAGTGGCATTTCGGTGTTTCAGGGTTCGGGAACCCGAGAAAACAGTGGTTTGGAATCGAGAGTCTCTAACTCCCAGTACCCGGAAGCCCGAAATAACGTGGGTTGTCGGATCTAAAGGGAGGATATTAGTCGTTGATTCCATAGAAGGCGCCATTTCAGAATTCAGCATTTCGAAGTGGTAGGGGAACGACAGTCGAAGGCTTGTTCAAGTCCCGAAAGCCAGGAAGCTTGAGCGACAAGTGGCAAGAGTCCATGTCAGAGATAGAATACATTGGAGTAGACAGGTGGCATGTCTTCGTCAATAGGCAGAGTCAAACCTTGTTGACCATTTTGGGGTTTTGGAAGTTGAAGAGCCCGGAGTCTTGCATCTGGATTCGCGAAATCATGAAGTCTGAAACTCTAAATCAACGAAAAGTCTCATTGGGGAGCCATCCTTTGTTGAATGCATCAGGGTTCGGCATTTTGGTATTTTCGAAGACAAGAGGTCGAGGTTCTTTGTTCCAGAATTCTCGAAGTCATGAAACGCGATACAACTGTGGAGGAGGATGCGGCCAAAGATTTTGGCGTTTCGACATTTTAGGTTTCAGGGGTTGAAGAGCCGGAAAACTTGACAACAGGAATCGCGATATCGCAAAACCCGGAATCTCGATTCGACGAAGGGCGCGATCTTACTATGGTCAGGAGATTAGGGTGATGCCTTGTGTTTAATCACGCATGCATACTCATAAAGACCTGTGGGAAAACACCATTGTGTGTGTGTGTGGGATTCTTTGTGGGGAATTGAAGAGTCAATTTGACTCAAGGGGGCAAGTTTAGAATGATCCTGCGTGGATCTTGGCCCGAGGGTCGGGGGTCTGTGTCAGAATTTCACCCTTCACCATACAATATATACAATTTTTTTAGGTATTCCATAGATACCAAAACCCTAATCCCTTAATCCGAGATTAATTTAATAAACCGCTAAAAACAGCAAAAACCGCCCAAAAAAAAAATTCGACGCTACGCGTAACCAGGGGGGCATACCTGCCCCCCTTGGGACCCCCCTAGGAAAGCGCTCGGTGCACATGACATGGAGAGAACTACTAGAGGGATCGTCAGACGCAGTTTTCGAACCTGATGCACCCACACACACATGCAAAGAATATAACACATACCCAACAAAATTCCACCATCTTCAAAAAGACAACATCTGGACAACAATATGGATTATGGAAATCAAAAATCTGGCCCAAAATCTCTACATTCCTCTGGATTCTACTCCAGAACAAGATCTTAACCTAGGACAATCTTCAAAAACAAGGTTTCATTGGCCCCTCGATTTTCCATCTCTGCCATCTCCACGAAGAAATCATGGAGCACCTCCTAAAAAATTGTCCATTCAGTGAGAACATCTCGAACCAGGCCACTCAGTTCATGAGAAGAACCAAATGAGTTAAAAACAATATCACAAGCACCATTAGGGATTGGGCCTCTTGCTCCTTCAAAATTCTTATCCTAAACAAAACCTGGCAACTCTTACCAGGATTTATAGCTTGGCAACTATGGAAAGAGAGGAACAGAAGAATATTTCATTCCCAGCCCTCTCCTCCCACCCTCCTGTGGAACACAATCCTCCTGCATCTCCAGGAAACTCTTCAGCGACAATTATGGACCAAGGAAGACTTCCCCACCGACCCAGGTGAGCTCTCACTCCTCAACTCTTAGGGCCTCTCATTTTCTCACTCCACCCCTCCTTAGCAGCCCCCCCTAATTTCAAAAGCCTTCAGTCCCTCTAAGTGGCTCCCCCCACCCCCCGCCAAGCTTCTATAAGGTCAACTTTGATGGCACATCAAAATGCAATCTAGGACACTTAGGCTATGGAGCGGTCATAAGGAATAGCTTGGGCCAAATACAAAGCCTCATTGCAGAAAATCTCGGATGCGACACTAATAACTCAGCAGAAATTTTGGGTCTCATCAAAGGAAACCTCACTTGTTTGATCATTGAAGGAGACTCCAAAATCATAATAGACTTGGCAACAAAAATCTTGAATGGCAGAGATCCAAGGAAAATCACTCCCAGTTGGCACCTCCTTGGCCCTCTTTACAGCTTCCAGGATCTTCTCAGGCCCTCTCTAACTCTAACCCCTTCACACATTTGGCGAAGTGAAAACAAAGTAGCGGACAGACTGGCCAATGCAGGGGTTGACTCTATGCAGTAGATCATTCTCCACGATTCTAGGCAGTCCCAAAGCTCACCCCTCTGGATCCAATGCAAGGAGCTTGCCCAGTTGGATGGCCCTAATCCGGACGGGGTGCCACCTCTGTCTACTTAGAAATTCTTCCAAGTCAGAAATGATCAGAATCTCAAGAGAGAGGGCAACCTTAAGCGTCACTGCAGAAGATCTTCAACCGAAAGATTCTTTCGGGAGCTTGGAAATCTGAAGTCAGGAGCACAAAGGAGGTTGTCACCCAAAGTTGTGAAGTCGCGAAAAGCGCGAGAGAATTTGGAACATTGGTGCTTGAGGAGATATGGACCATTGGTGCTCGAGGAGATCTAGACCATCGACAGATGATTTCGGTAACTCGGCAATTGGGAGTGAGGAGCTCAGAAGGAGGTGTCTGCCCAAGTCTAGAAGTCGCGAAATGCAAGAGAGGATCTGGACTGTTGATCCCGAGGAAATCTAGACCGTCGATCTGGTCCCGGAGGACTCACAATTTCGGGTATCGGAAGAAGGGGAACACTCGGTTCTTCACTATCCCGAGGCGCGAAATCCTGAAATCTGGACCATTGATGCTCGAGGAGATCTAAATCGTTAATGCTTGAGGAGATATGGACCATCGACAAATGATTTCAGGAACTCGTCAATTGGGAGTCAGAAGCTCGGAGGGATCTGTCTGCCCAAGTCGCGAAGTCGTGAAATGTGAAATCATGAAACGTGAGAGCATATCTGGATCGTTGATCCCCGAGAAAATCTGGACCGTCGATCTAGTCCCAGAGGGCTCGCAATTTCAAGGATCAAAAGAGGAGGATCACTTGGTTCTTCACTATCCCGAGGCGAGAATTCCCGAAATCGGGAGCAACCAACAGTCGCGAAATGCAAACTCGCGATACAACCATAGTGAAGTTAGAGGGTACAAGTTTCGAGAAAATAGAGCAAGCCATTCCTCCGACAACACAAAGTGCGAAGTCAAGAAGCGGATCTCAGTCGTTGGTTGTGGGCCATCGAGGACCGTTAATCTGATCCAATGGTTTCAGGGACTTGGACCTCGAGAAACCGAGAAGAACAATGTAATCAGCTATACCTTCAGCCACAGGCTGCAGGTCTTTTTGTAAGCCTTCAATTAAAATTAATTTAAGGATCCACTTTTTATTCACAAAAAAAAAAAACTTGAAACCCTTGTTTATTTTATTTCTATGTATTAAAATGAGCTATATTTGAAACTCCTGTATTCAATTAATATATATAAAAGAAATAACTTAAACTAGTATTTTTCTGGTTTGTGTTCTCTTTTTTTTTATTTACCATTATGTTTGATAGAAATGAATAATAATACTAAAAATACTATTAATCATTAATCATCAAATATGAAATACTCAATCTTTTCTTTCTTATAAAAAGATCATACTCAGATTACCATTCTAGTTTGTTGAGAAGAAATGAATGTAATTATCTATGTCCATGAATAACATAAAATAATAATAGCAAGAAATAAATGAAAGAAATACATATCTAAACCAAAAAGTGATACTAGGGACAAATTGAGGAGAGAATTCAGCTCCTTCCGACCATAAACCAGAGCAACCAAGTCGTACTTGCTCCTATCACCTCTGAGCCTAATTCTTTATTCCATAGGAAACTAAAAATGTCAATAACCTTCTCCAGGTAAATACTAGAACTTGATTCTTTCTTAGAACCCTAAAGTTCTAATTCCTGCACAAGTACTCAGCAGGGTCCTGCTTACACCATACTTGTCTTTCTCCTCCTCTTTCCAGGATGAGAATAGATTGCCTAGGTCTTTCT
>ML828904.1:65988-76049 GCA_009831015.1 Picea engelmannii
GGATCAATGGTCCAGATCCTCTCTTGCATTTCGCAATTTCTAGACTTGGGCAGACACCTCCTTCTGAGCTCCTCACTCCCGATTGCCGAGTTACCGAAATCATCTGTCGATGGTCCATATCTCCTCGAACACCAATGGTCTAGATCTCCTCGAGCACCAATGTTCTAGATTCTCTCGTGCTTTTCACAACTTCACAACTTTGGGTGACAACCTCCTTTGTGCTCCTGACTTCAGATTTCCAAGCTCCCAAAAGCATCTGTCGGTTGAAGATCTTCTGCAGTGACGCTTAAGGTCGCCCTCTCTCCTGAGCTTCTGATCATTTCTGACTTGGAAGAATTTCTAAGTAGATATAGGTGGCACCCCGTCCGGATTAGGGCCATCCAACTGGGAAAGCTCCTCGCATTGGAGCCAGAGGGGTGAGCTTTGGGACTACCTAGAATCGTGGAGCATGATCTACTGCATAGAGTCAACCCCTGCATTGGCCAGTCTCTCCGCTACTTTGTTTGCACTTCGCCGAATGTGTGAGGGGGTTAGAGTTAGAGAGGGCCTGAGAAGATCCTGGAAGCTGTAAAGAGGGCCAAGGAGGTGCCAACTAGGAGTGATTTTCCCTAGATCTCTGCCATTCAAGATTTTTGTTGCCAAGTCTATTATGATTTTGGAGTCTCCTTCAATGATCAGACAAGTGAGGTTTTGATCTAGATCCATTTTCACTCCTTTGATGAGACCCAAAATTTCTGCTGAGTTATTAGTGTCGCATCCGATATTTTATGCAATGAGGCTTTGTATTTGGCCCAAGCTATTCCTTATGACCGCTCCATAGCCTGAGTGTCCTAGATTGCATTTTGATGTGCCATCAAAGTTGACCTTATAGAATCTTGGCGGGGGGTGGGGGGAGCCACTTAGAGGGACTGAAGGCTTTTGAAATTAGGGGGGGCTGCTAAGGAGGGGTGGAGTGAGAAAATGAGAGGCCCCAACAGTTGAGGAGCGAGATCTCACCTTGGTCGGTGGGGAAGTCTTCCTTGGTCCATAATTGTAGCTGAAGAGTTTCCTGGAGATGCAGGAGGATTGTGTTCCACAGGAGGGTGGGAGGAGAGGGCTGGGAATGAAATATTCTTCTGTTCCTCTCTTTCCATAGTTGCCAAACTATAAATCCTGGTAAGAGTTTCCAGGTTTTGTTTAGGATAGGAATTTTGAAGGAGCTGGAGCCCTAATCCCTAATGGTGCTTTTGATGTTGTTTTTAACTTGTTTGGTTCTTCTCATGAACTGAGTGGCCTGGTTCGAGATGTTCTCACTGAATGGACAATTTTTTAGGAGGTGGTCCATGATTTCTTCCTAGAGATGGCAAAGATGGCAAATCAAGGGGCCAATGAAACCTCGTTTTTGAAGATTTTCCTAGGTTAAGATCTTGTTCTGGAGTAAAAGCCAAAGGAATGTAGAGATTTTGGGCCAGATTTTTGATTTCCATAATCCATATTGTTGTCCAGATGTTGTCTTTCTGAAGATGGTGGAATTTTGTTGGGTATGTGTTATATTCTTTGCATGTGTGTGTGGGAGCGTCAGGTTCGACAACTGCATCTGACGATCCTTCTAGTAGTTCTCTCCATTTCATGTGAGCTGGGCGCTTTCCTAGGGGGGTCCCCCTGGTTACGCATAGCGTCGAAATTTTTTTTTGGGCGGTTTTTGCTATTTTTAGCGGTTTATTAAATTAATCTCGGATTAAGGGATTAGGGTTTTGGTATCTATGGAATACCTAAAAACATTGTATATATTGTATGGTGAATGGTGAAATTCTGACGCAGACCCCCGACCTCGGGCCAAGATCCGCGCAGGATCGTTCTAAAATTTCCCCCTTGAGTCAAATTGACTCTTCGATTCCCCACAGAGAATCCCACACACACACACAATGGTGCTTTTCCACAGGTCCTTATGAGTATGCATGCGTGATTAGACACAAGGCATCACCCTAATCTCCTGACCACAATAAGATCGCGCCCTTCGTCGAATCGAGATTCCGGTTTCACGATATCGCGATTCGTGTTGTCAAGTTTTCCGGCTCTTCAATCCCTGAAACCTGAAATGTCGAAATGTCGAAATCTTTGGCCGCATCCTCCTCCACAGATGTATCGTGTTTCTGACTTCGAGAATTCTAGAACAAAGAACCTTGACCTCTTGTCTTCGAAAATACCGAAATGCCAAATCCCGATGCATTCAGCAAAGGCTGGCTCCCCAACGAGACTTTTCGTTGATTCAGAGTTTCGGACTTCGAGATTTCGCGAATCCGTATGCAAGACTTCAGGCTCTTCAACTTCCAAAACCCCGAAATAGTCAATAAGGTTTGACTCCGCCTATTGATGAAGACACGCCACCTGTCTACTCCAATTTCTTCTATCTCTGACATGGACTCTTGCCACCTGTCACTCAAGCTTCCCGGCTTTCGGGACTTGAAAAAGCCTTCAACTGTCGTTCCCCTACCACTTCGAAATGCTGAATTCTGAAATGGCGCCTTCTATGGAATCAACGACTAATAGCCTCCCTTTAGATCTGATGACCCACATTATTTCGGGCTTCCGGGTACCGGGAGTTCAAGACTCTCGATTCCAAACCACTGTCTTCTCGGGTTCCTGAACCCTGAAACACTGAAACATCAAAACGCCACTTAACCAATACTTCGCGTTTCGCGACTTCAGGGCTTCTTATGTGAAGTGCCCCGAATCCTTGTCAATGGGAATGCCGAAACCCCTATTCCTGAAGTGCCAAAATGCCACTTCAAGGATATTTCAGGTTTCACAACTTTGGGGTTTTCAATGCAAAGGCCCCTGTCTCCTTGTTATCAGGATTTTCGGTATTCTGAATCTCGAATTACTGAAATCCCGAAATTCCACACTTAACAATCCTTCTCGCGATTCGGGAGTTAGAGTGACCAAGGATTTTTGCTTACACTCTGGACTTACGAACTCCAAATCCCTGGAATGATCTGATGGCTCAAAATAGATCACGATCAATGGTCCATGTTGATTCTTGATACCAAAGTGATGTGTTCGTCCAATCCTTATCCACCTTGCAGCTCCTCTGGATCCTACAGTCCTCGCAACTTCATGAGTTCTCCACGGAGAATTTCAACCACTCATTTCCACCTTGATAACTTCTGCGAAATGGATCAACGTTCTTCCACTGGAACTTGGCTTCTACGCAATAATTTCACTCCCTCCCTTTGAACACTTCAAAGGTACTAATCCTCCCGATCTTTCCCTTGCAAACTCAAGTCTCTCAAAAGGACTCTTGCATGCACTCCTTGCAGAAAACTTTCAAATAACCCCTGGTTATTTGATTTCTCAACCCTGTGCACTCTTTGTAGCAGTGGTCCTTCAATATTTTCCTTAGGTAATAACTTCTAAGGCTTTGAATAGCCTGCACACACCTTGTACGACTTCTGTGCTTCACCTGCACTTCTGCTGGAATGAGAACAACGGTATCCTTCCTGAGATTTCTGAGATAAAACTCAGAACTCTTGTCAACACACACCTTGTGGATGTTTCATTGCACTCCTTGCAGGAACTCTCAGGACGAGAAACAATTGAAAATCATTCTCTTTCTTCTCTCAGACTTCATACATTCAACATGAAATCATACTCATAACACGACATTGAAACAAATGCATACAAAGAAACAAAACAACTATAAACATAGCATTCAACAATTGTAAACAGTAAGCATCATAACACCATGAAAGTTGAGTCAAAGTTTCATATATTAACTCAAGTGCTCCTGTACATGGGTTCTTCTCTATAGCTCTCTGCTACAACTCTCTTCTTCTTCTTTTTGCTAATGATACAACAATAACATGTTACAAAGGCGAGGGTGTCTATATCCGTTTTCCCTCCTACTCTCTAAACTGTCTAATCTATAATTCAAATCTACCTACTTTCATTAACTGGGCTTAAATGCCTTTTTACATTGACAGATGAGAGAAAATCACTCACGATCTATGTACAACAGCCAGATATAAATGCAAGTACACTTCTAGCTATTGCATTAATATCCGCTCTTTAATTTTTCAAAAACGTTTCAAAACGTGTAAAATGTGTGTTTCACTCCTCCAACTGTCTTCCACCTTCATGCTCGCTTGGCTGGTTGCTTATGATGCTCCTGCATCAAATTCAATAATGAATATGAGAAAGGTTTTCCCGGTTGACGGTTTCTGGTATAAAATCTATCTGTACTCTGTGTATGAGCCATTGATTAAATTTTGTTTTGCTTACGAATCTGTATGCATTGCTTTACTTCACATGTTTAAAACTTACAAATTTCTCCTGAAGAGTGTATCCCTTCTTGAGAGTAAGGCTTCCATGAGGCATGTATCCCCATCTGAGAATGTCTTGGTGTGTGCTTTTATGGATTCGCCTTTGGGTTGTAGCTTGTTTCCAGTGTTGCAGGTCACAGTCCATTGCCACTTCAAGCCCACTTGGATTTCATGATGAGTAGATTTCCATCTTTGCAAGGGAGATCTGCTGGGGGTATTTGGCCACAAATCAACTACTTTGAGAGTGGCAAGATCTTGAATGTGATTTTTGTAGGATTGTATATTTTCTTCCAATTGAAGGGGTGGCATTTGCTGCCAGGAATCCGTCCAGAATAGGGCATTCTGGCCGTTTCAAACTTCCCAGAAATCATGTTCCTGTATGAGTGGCCGATTTTTCTAAGCCACATTCCATATGTTCGAGCCCTGAATTTCCTCCTGCATTCTTATAAGTCTTGACTTTGGTGTGTATTTGGGGCATATTTTCATTTCCATAGTTTTCCCCAGTTCTCTGCTAGTTTTTTGAGCCATCTCCACCAAATTCTTGCTCCCATGGTGCTATTTAATTTTCCAGGGTCCCGGAGGCCCAGACCACCTGAAGATTTGGGCTTGCAGACTTTGTCCCAGCTGACTAGGGCCCATTTTTTGTTCAGGTTGTGTCCATGCGATAGAAAGTTTCTTTGAAGATTCCTTATTTTCTTTATGAATGATTGGGGGGAAGCTAGGGCTGAGAAGAGGTAATCTAGGATGGCTTGGAGGGATGATTTTAAGAGAACGATTCTGGCTGGAAGGTTGAGGGAGCGAAAGGTCCAGTTACTAAGACGGTTGGTTATGGAGAGTAGAAGAGAGTCCCAAGACATGTCTTTGGTTGCTGAGTCGGAAAGAGGGAGTCCAGGTATCGAGAGGGCAAAGTGCAGACATGGGTGTTCATAAGTTGAGAAAGGTGTTGTTGGATTGCCACAAGAGTATTAAAAAAGAAGAGTTGTGATTTGGCCAGATTAAAGGTGGTGCCAGAGGATTCGCTGAAATCAAAGAGGATGGATCTTATTTTAACTTTTTTTTGTGCGGTGGGGGTGTTCATTAGCAACGTGTCATCAACAAATTGGCTATGGGAGGCTGCTGGTTGTAACCCGTGAAGAGGGAAGCCTTGGAGGGATCCATTTTGAATTGAAGCCTTGATATAACGTCCTAGACCTTCAACCATTATGACAAAAAGGAAAGGGGTGAGAGGGTATCCTTGCCTTATTCCTATTGAGGGGGAGAAGGGTTGAGAGGGGACACCATTGATGAGGATTGAGAAAAAGGTTGAGGAAATGAGGTTTATTATCCAAGAGACCCAATCCTTGTTGAAACCAAAAGCCGATAGGAGCGCCTTCATGTATTGCCAACTTAATTTGTCAAAATCTTTTGAAATGTCAAGTTTTAGAAGCATACTTGGAGTACGAGTGCTTTTGAGCGAGTGAATGATTTCATGGACAAGTATGACACTATCTATGATTTGCCTTCCTTCGACATATCCTGTTTTCTCCTTGGAGATGATGAAGGGTAGAATTGGCTTGAGTCTTAGAGCTATGACCTTGGAAATGATTTTGTAGATCACGTTGCAAAGAGACATGGGTCTGAAGTTCTTCAGATTTGTGACTCTTTATTCTTTGGGTATTAGGGTGAGGAAAGTGGCATTTAGTGTTGGAAGAACTTTGCCTGAGCTGCGTGATTCCTCCACCAGCTGCCACACTTCCTCCCTTAACATTGGCCAACAGGAGTGGAAAAATTCTTTTGTGAAACCATCTGGACTTGGAGCCTTGCCTGTGGGTAATTCCTGAATAGCCCAATCCACTTCTTCTTGCGTTATTGGTGTCATGAGAGCCTCATTCTGTTCCTGGGTGATTATAGTTGGGATATTTTGTGTCACCCACTCTATTGTTGAGGTGCGGTCCACCTTGGGTTCTGACAGGAGATCCTTATAGAATTCTGTCAGCTCATGCGTTATTTCCTAATGAGTTAATAGGGTGTTGCCTTGCGAGTCATACAACTTTGTGATGCGATTAATAAGGCATCTATGGATCATAGAACTGTGGAAGAATTTGGTGTTTTTCTCTCCCTCGTTGAGCCATTGAACCCAAGATTTCTGTCTCCACAGGATTTATTCCTTCTTGTGTCTTTCTTCTAGTTTCATTTTGAGTTCACTCTCCTGCTGCTGTAGAGTGATTGTGTATCCTGCGTGAATGAATTGTCCTTGAAGGTTCTCTAGTTTTTGTTCCAACATTTTCCTTTCCCGGAAAATGTTCCCAAAGACTTCTTTGTTCCATTTGTGCACCTGTTGTTTAAATGTTTGAGTTTTTATTGGAAGCAATATATTTTTGTACCCCTTAGTGTTTCCGTAGTACTCCACCAGTGATGGGCTATCTCCGAGAAATTTGGATGGGAGAGCCAAAATTTTTCAAATCTGAAGGGTTTAAGATTGGGGGTGGAAATAGTGTTAACCCATAGCTAAACTGGCCAGTGGTCTGAACCTACCTTTGGGAGGATGTTGGAATCTACTAGGGGGCCTTCCAAAAGGAGAGTTTCTAAGATGAGGAAGCGATCAATCCTACATGCTATTTGTTGGTGACCTGATCTTTTGTTGGTTCAGGCGTAGGTGCCATTTCTATTCTCAATATCTACCAGTCTAAGGTTCTCTATGAGTTCTCGAAATTTTGCGCTATCCTGCTCCAGGCGCTTTTCCCCCCTCGCTTATCCTCCAGTGTGATAATCATGTTGAAGTCACCCCCTATTATCCATCGCTTTCCCTCTACTAAGGAACCTAGGTAAGCCAGGATTTGAAGAAAGAGGTCTTTGTCTTGGCTGTTCTGCGGTCCATAGGCATTTGTGATCATTCCCTCCTTGTCCGAACTGCTGGCTCTGTAGTGCGCTCTGATGGTGCATGGACTGGAGAAGCCTTGATCAAGGATGACTGTAGCAGGATTCCATAGGATGGCCAGGCCTTCTGAAGCCCCTTTTGATTCCATTTGATAGGATTCACATTTGTGCCAACATATTTTGATGATATCTTCTGCAGTTTGCCCTGCACATTTTGTCTCTTATATCAGGAATATATCAGGGTCTTTCATTTTGATAAAGTTTTAGAGAATCCTTTGTTTGGATCTTCCATTTAGGTCTCTGATATTCCAGGTGAGGATCTTCATAGTTAAAAATTTGGTGGGTGGGAAAAGGAGCTCTCTGAGAGCCTGTGAATCTGTCCCGAGTTGATCATATAATTTCCTGCCTCCTTTATTAGTCGATGAGATGATTTTTGGCCCCGTCGCTTGTTTTCTTTTGGGTGTTTTCTTGGATCTTGGTTTGGGTCTGTGCTAATCCCCAACCTAGATGTAGCCCCTATTGATGAGTCTAGAAATACTTTGTGGACTTTCTTGAGTTGGTCCTCTAGTAAGGTTTGAAGATCCTTCTTGTTGAATGCTTCTTTCAATCTGTCTAGGTTGATTACTGCTAGGTCCCGCTCATCCATTTCCATGACTGTGTCTTCCTCTCTTTTTGGTTGTTTCCCTGAGATTGGGTGAGTTTTTGGATCTTCTTGGTTTGTTGGGGTTTGATACTCTTGTGACGACTAATCTTCCTTGTGCTTGCTGGGATCTTTCCTTGCGGTTTCGTGGGAGTTTTCCACCTCTTTTGCCTCTGGGAGGCAGTTAAGGGCTTCAAATGAATTATTATTTGGGTTCTTTTTTTCGTTGTTGGTTGTGGGCTTCTTCTGCGCTTGTCTCCTTCGATTTTGAACCTGGGTAAATCCTTCCTTTGATTCTTCTTCAACTTCCCTCTTGCGGGAGGAATTGAGAGGGAAATCTCTGAAAATGTGTCCATGTTCATGGCATTTTCGATATCTGAAAGGGATGTGTTCATAGTCTATGGTTTGGGCCCATTCCTCGTCTTGGTATTCTAAGGTAACTGTGCCTGGTAGAGCTTTGGAGATGTTCATATAGACATATCCTTGCATAAGAGGTGTATTTTCTCAGTTTGGTAGCTTCAAAAGATTTGACATATTTACCCATGGTGTTGCCTATGCCCATTAAAATTTCCTGTAACAAGAACTCTCGAGGTAGGGAGTAGAGGTGAATCCATACTGGTGCATATGCAAAGTTTTCCTTTTTTGGGCAGAAGCGATCTGTCCAGAAACGTAGGTAGAGGCCAACCAAGTTGTAGAAATATGGCCCCCCTTCAAAGATCCTGTCCTTGTCCTCCAGGTTGTAGAATATTACTGTAAAGAAACCTTTGGAGCTCAGCTGGAGCTCATAGTCTCCCTTGGGGTTCCACCACACCTTGATCCAACGAGCTAGGTCCTTTTCTGAGGGCTAGAGACCTAGGAATTTTCCTATGAGGGCACAGTCTCTCATGAACTATGTATGCTCCCCTATGCTGGTGGTTTTGATGACGTACTTGGGCGCAACCGAGGCTTGGGCGATACATTTGTAGGGTATCCAGACCCGAGCTACTTTTGGATGCAATGATTCAACATCCATGTTCGATTCTTTGCTTATATCCATCTCTTCCTGCAAATATTGGTCTCGTAAGTGCAATGGCGGCTTAAAGGACGGTCGACACGCTTGCGAATTCTCCAGATCATTGGTGACAACATTATGGTAAGAGGGGGATTTCATCCCCCCTTCTGTTCCCATTCTTCTGTGGCAGTCAGTGCTGGGGTGCAGAGGCGATCAATACGTGCAGAGTAGTTCAGACTTGGTCAGGGTGGGAGGGAAGATGGTGCATGTGAACCCTAACCTTGCAGAGCTTGTGAGCGTTCTTCATTAATTATTCCAGAAAAAACACAACTTTAATAGTTATTTTTTATAAATAGGGGAATCAACCTTGTGTATAAGGGTTTTCAAGTATCATTATTCTTTTCATTTGCAAATAAAAAAGGTACTATTTAACTAATTTCTATAAAGAGCCCGTGAGATAAACTCACTTTTCAAATGTATACAAACAAACAATAATTGACATAAATCTTTGTATGTACCTATCGATAGAGATAACATTAAATGAATTTCAAAATAGAAAAACCCTATTGATAATTTCACCCTTTCCAATGTAGAATTCTTTGAATCAGTAAGATAAACAAAGTAAAGACCTTCTAATAATAATATTTAACTGCATAGATAATTCAAGAGAGTCATGTGGTTCTTTTTATCTCATAAAAAACAAACCCTATGTATATGTGTATAAATTTAATAAACAAAATCTAACATGGAAATGAGTAAGATAAACAAAGTAAAGACCTTCTAATAATATAATTTCACCCTTTCCAATGTAGAATTCTTTAAATCAGTAAGATAAACAAAATAAAGACCTTCTAATAATAATATTTGAATGCATAGATAATTCAACAAAATCATGTGGTTCTTTTTATCTCAGAAAGAACAAACCCTATATGTATGCGTATAAATTTAATAAACAAAATCTAACATGGAAATGAGTAAGATAAACAAAGTAAAGACCTTAGACCTTCTAATAATATTTGCGTGCATAGATAATTCAACAGAGTCATGTGGTTCTTTTTATCTAAAAAGAACAAACCCTATGTGTATAAAATTAATAAACAAAATCTAACGGGGAAACGTTATTCCCATTATGAATAAACCCTATGTATAAATTTAATAAACAAAATTTAACGGGGAAATGTTATTCCCATGATGAATTTATGGTAAATAACAAATATATATATATATATATATATATATATATATATATATATATATATATATATATATATAT
>ML828904.1:95415-116798 GCA_009831015.1 Picea engelmannii
TTTCTTTTGGCACCTCCTGTGGAGGACAACTTAGTGAGTTGTTAGAAAGATTTTAGATGAAATTTTTTTGTGAGGCTGGGGGTGAAAACCAACCTCGTTTGATTAAAAGTGGGAGTGGATAGTCTTATCAAGAAAAGATGGGGAGTTTTCAGAATCCCTTGGGAGGAAACCTACTTAGACCACCACGTTTCGAGAAGAGGCTATGTGAGTGCAAAAGTGACTTTTTGTGTGTGAGTGAAAGTGTACCAAATTTTAGTTATTTAGATGTCACCTTGCAGCATGTGGACATCGCTTGGTCCTTTACAAGAGTTTGAATACCTAAATAAGCTAGATGTCATTGGTACAACCTTGCGGAATTTTAAAATCCCTAGGAGACTAGCATGTGGACATTGTGGTCCATTACTATCCTTTAACTCCCTATGTGTGAGTTAATCTAGAAACAACATGAAACTATCCTAGATTGAACGTGTGGGCATGTGTGGGCCCGTTACAAACTTTTAAACTCTCCTAGTTTTTTGATCTAAGAAAGTAGAAATTCAAACACTATTATAGCTTTGTTGACATGTGGGCATGTATGGGCCCGTTATAAGAATGTGTTTGAAAAAAAATGAAACTAAGAGGGGTCTCGAAAAGAGCCGTTGTCCTCTCCTAAAAGTTTTGAAATTTTTGTTAAAGGGAGATGAGATCGTTTTCGCAATCTTTTTCTGATTCTCAAGATCGCTTGATGGCGCGAGAGACGAGCATACTCAAGATTGTTACTTGCAACTTCTAGTCCCAAATGTGAGTTTATATGTGATTACAATTTGATGTTCAACTTAGATTATAAATCAAAGCAAGCCATCCATGTGGCGAAAAGCAAATAAGGAAAAAATGAATTTTATCCACCTAAGTGCCTATGTTTGCTTGAATATCCACTTTATAAGTTGAGGGGTCTAAGTGGTGCAGTATTTAGAGCATGCGTAACATCATTGCTGAGAAGGAAACTGACTTTCCCCACATCCAAAACCTTATAATGAAAAAATTTAGCTCAAATGCACGGCTTTTAGTATGGACAGAGGCGCATGCGCGCGTCTGTAGGGTGTAATACACGCGCGCTTGTGATAAGTTACCAAGAAAGAAACTCCGGATGGATTTCTCTCGATTCTCCTATGAATCGACTGATCAGCAGGTCGGTGGAGGCTGGTTTATGTCCCTGCAAGTTAATAAAATAGAAAGGAAAGCAAATAAAACCCAATTGAGGGAGGATTTGATACCTAAATCCCCAGTGGAGTCGCCAGTCTGTTCGCATTCAAACAGTCACCAGGTGAGAAAATAGAGAGCGCTTGCATACCCTGTTGGGTTTAGCAGGGTAGAACAGCTGTGGCAGCATAGGGTTAGAGAAACAAAAAGAACTACAATCTAATATCAACTGAAAACAAATAAAACTGTAAAAAGAAACGAGAAACATCAAACACAAGACACAAAACACAAGTGTCACCAATGGTTTCAGGCTGGTGTATTAATGAAACTGGAGCACGCTGAAGGAAGAGACCAGAGGTTCCTTCTCCCTCCAACGGAAGGCTCTTTGGGGCCCTCACACAATTTGCTTTCCTTACAAATGAGAAGAACTGAGCATAGCAGTGAAAGAACTCTCGGTGATGCAGCTGATGGGTTGTCGCTAAAGGATGAGCCCTTAAACCATCTGAACAACATAACAGTGCTTAGAATTCCTTGCCAAAACAGTGTATCCTCACGGATTTTTATAGCAACTCCTCGGGCGGTCACATAACCCTCTCAAAGTGTGAACAGGGACCCGTTTAGGGTTTACTTAGGTCATTAACTCCTCGATTTTGCAGACCCGACTCTGATTTGAGAGTCAAATCAACTCGGGAGACGGTCCTTAAGCAATTAGGAGGCTGACCTATTCAATTAATGCACCGTATTAGCAGATGCGTGGGTTTTGTGTTGACAGACGTGCGTCGAGCGCGCATGCGCGAATAACACACTTTTGTCCCGCGCATGCGGGCGCGCACCAAACTGCTGTAAAGTGCCCTTCAATATTTGGTTACTTTGTATAGTTTTTGGCCCTTCTGGAGTGATGTGAAATTAATTCAGTGCCATGAATGACTTGACTACTGTTTTGATGATGTGGAGTTCTTGTCTCCATGTGCAGACGAAATTTCATTGATAACAGTTGGCTCAGCCAAGGACGAGACATCCACGTCAACCAACAATGTCACCTGCATTACGACATCAAGCCCTTCAAAGATGAGGTATTGTGTGATGTTTCCCCACTTGAAGTTTGTGATGTTTTTCTAGGACAACCATATATGTGGAAGTGTCATGTTGTTTATGAATCTAGGCCCTGTAGTGTCATTATTACTTTGGGAGATCAAATCTATAGGGTACCAGAGGCAGTCCCAAATACTGTGGTCCCTTTGATCTCTGCGAAGCAGTGCAGAAACATGGTTTCTCAGACTGAGATATTTTTCCTCTGTATGGTTTGATCGAAAGGTGAATGAAAGGTCACTGTAACCACAAAAATCTCTACATGGGGTATCTCTACCCAACAACAACAGGTGGATGAAATAGTCGAAGATTACAAAGACATATTCACCTCGCCTATTGGGGTGCTTGTGAATTGTCAGGTAAAGAACTGAATTTATATGACACCCATTGCTCCTCTACCTAACAGTCCTGTATATAGGCATTATATTATGGAGAATGAATAAATCAAACACCAGATTCAAAAGGTAATTTTGAAGGGCCGCATCAGACCAATCTCCTCTCCTTGTGGGAGCCCAATTGTTCTAGTATAGAAGAAGGATGGGACATGGTGAATTTTTATTGATTACAGAGCCCTAAAAAAGATCAAAGTCAAGAACCAATACCCAATTATCTGGTTTGATCATCTTCTCGATCAACTCAAGGGAGCCAAGTTTTTCGGTAAAATTGATTTGAAGTTAGGTTACCACCAGGTGCTGATTGAGAAAATCGATGTGTGGATGACAACCTTCAAGTCCAAATAAGACCACTTTGAGTGGTTGGTCATTCCTTTTGGCTTAATTAATTCCCCAAACACATTCATGTGGATGATGGATGATATGTTACGACCATTCACAAACTCCTTTGTGGTTGTATATTTGAATGACATCCTCATCTTTAGTAAAACTTGGGAGGAACATTTGGAGCATATTCAACAGGTATTTGGCACCCTCCGACAACATAAGTTATATGCCAATTTGAAGAAGTGTTCCTTCGGCATGCAGAGAATACAATATTTGGGATACATCATGGATGATCAAGGTGTACATGTGGATCCATCCAAGATCCAATTCATTCGCGATTGGCTGACCCCAAAGACAATGAACGATCTCTATAGCTTCTTGGGCCTTGATAATGTCTACTGGTGGTTTGTGTTGGGGTTCGCTCATATTGCTTGGGCCCTAAGACATGTGACCAAGGGTGGTGAAAAGGCCAAGTTTGTATGGTATTCTCCCCAACAGAAAGCATTCAAGGATTTGAAATACCACCTCTGCTCAACACCAGTACTCATGCTCCCAGAACTACAACAACCATTTGAGATTGAGACATATGCTTAAGATTATGCCATCGATGTAGTACTCACTCGGCATGGACATCCGATATCCTATCACAGTGAAAATCTATCTGATGTTGTTCGAAGATACCCCACCTATGACAAAGATATGTACTCCATTGTGTAGGCATGTTGATAGTGGAAGAATTACATTATGGGGAAGGAAACGATCATCCATACTGATCACATGCCTCTATAATTCATGTAGACACAAGGAAATTTACAAAATGGCTTCCATCAGAAGTGGACCACGTACCTGCAAAAATTCCACTTGAATATAAAGTACAAGAAAGGTAGCACAAACCATGTCACAGATTGCCTCAGTCGACCCCTGGTGGCAGTTCTCACCATAGTTATCAATTCAATGTGTGGACATGAGACATATGGGTGGCCACAATTATACAATAATAGATCTAACTTTGCTACTGCCTATCAGACATTGAGTGCAGGAATTTTTTTTCCCAACTTTCATCTTCAGGACAGATTATTATGCCATCCGATCCACCTCTATGTTGCTTCAAGAGAGTGTGTGAAGCTGATCTGGGAATCTCATTACATCCAGGAAGTGAGACATTTTGGTGTATAAAAGATAGTGGCAATACTACAGAAACATTTTTGTTGGCTAAAGCTTTGACAAGATGTTTGCAAGTACATAAGATCCTACACTACCTGTGTCATTGCCAAGCCCTCCATCAAGAAACATGGGATATACACTCCTCTGCATACTCCAAATAGGCCTTGGTAGTCCATCTCCATGGACTACATGTACGGTATTCCTTCAACCAAGCATGGGAATGACTGTGTCTTTGTGGTCATCGATCAATTTTCTAAGATGACAATTTTGGCACCCTATAAGAAGAGTATCACAACCAAGCCCACCACCAAGCTCTTCTTCACACATGTTTGGGTTCATTTTTAGCTACCACAAACTATTATCTTCGATCGAGATAGTAGGTTATTCAACACCTTTTGGTCGAACCTATGGTCGATGATGGACACCAAACTGACCAAATCAACTTCCTTCCACCCATAGATTGATAGACAAATAAAGGTAGTCAACATGATGATTGTCCATATCCTGCCAATGCATAATTCCAAACATCCACACACATGGGATGAAATCCTTTCTTATGTTCAACATAGCTACAACAAATCCCTCCACAACTCTATTGGCCACAACCCTTTTCAGGTGTGCTTGGGGTTCCCACCATTGGCCCCCATTGACATATCTCTGCCCATTGCAACTACACAGGAAGAGTCCTCCCTTGCTCGAATAGAGGATGATAAGGAAACCAAATTTGTTGAGCGCATATAGCACATCCAAAAATAAGTTCATGATATTGTACAGAAAGCCAATGCCAAGTACAAGCAGTGCCGCGATCAACATTAGGTACCACACAAATTTCAGGTGGGAGATAAGGTTTGGTTACATTTACAGAAAGAGTGCCTCATAGGAACCCATCAAAAGTTTCTCCCACTCCGATACGGGGCTTACACCATCACCAAGGATGTGGGTGAAAATTATTTTGAATTAAGTATCACTCCTTTCCTTGGATTGCACCCTATATTTAATGTGGAACTACTCCAACCATATTTTCCATCTCTCCCAGACACTTCATATGTGATCGAGCAGTTTCCCCCTAAAGAACTCAATCCTTCCTGCATCTAACATGAAAAATTTGATCAGATCATGGAAACCAAGGCAAAGGAAACCCACCAACAAACTATCAAACTTTATTCAGTCATCAAAGCAAGGCGATTTCTTCATTAGGGCAAGTGGCTCACTAGGAGTCAGGTTCAACATAACTTTCCTCATCTGGTGCAATAAATTGATGCAATGGAGACCATTTCTTCCTAAGGGGGGAGGAATGATCCAAGTGGATATCGGTGGCCACCCACCAATTCCACTGTCTCAAAGACCAATTTCCATTTTGGCATTTTTTTTCCTAGTTTTTAGGTCCTTAACTTCTAGGGCTGTTTTGAGGCCCTAAACAATGTTTTTTGGGCCCACCACAGTGACATTGTAGGATTTAGACATAGTGTGATGAAAACATGTGTATTCCTCAGATAATTCTTTCCAATGAGCTATCATGCACCTAAAACAAAGATTGTATGCAAAAGTTATGACCCTGATAAGTTGATGTACCAACTTACCCCATCGAGGCCCACATGACTTTTGACACTTCCTCTCACAGGGTTAGGTTTTTGGATTTTTATGTTTTTCTCATTTATGATTTATGTTAAAAAGGCCTTTGTAGCCTCATTGCAACCAAATTCTTGTGAATGAGCATAGTCAACACATCTCTTCTCAGAGATAAGATACCACCATTCTAGCTAGCTTGTGTGCTTTTGCATTTTACAGTCTTTTGCATTTTAGACAGTCATTAATTGATCCAAAAGGGATCCAGAGAAGGCTAAGAATAACTTAGAACTCACAAAGGAAACTCAGAACGCTCATAATGGCTCCAACAGACAGGGAAAGGGAAAACATTCAAATTTCCAAAAACTCAGTGAAAATGACATGATTGCGAAGAGGGTGTCGCAATATTTCTAACGATGCAAAAGACTCATCAAACAGAGTTACGGTTTGAAATATATTTGTTGTCAAATTTTTGGTCAAACAGGGCCAATCAACAGGGGACACATCATCATCCGTACTGCTGACGTCAACATCTGACATGGCAGGGTGATGTCATCATACATAATGCTGATGTCAGCATGCCACATGATAGCACCAGAGGCTGCCACATGTCACCCACCATTGGGCTTTTTAGGGGTCCATGTGGACCGATAGAAAAGTGCCACGTGGAACCCCCAAGCGACACCACGTGGCACCATTTGGGAAGCACCACATGTCAGTACAGAGTGTCTGGGAAGCACATCAGTGTACAGGTGGGCACATCATTGGGCGCCATGTGGCCCAATCATTGGGCGACATGTGGAAGCCAGGGAAATGTCCAATTTTGACCCATGAACAAATTTGTTTAAAAAAAAAAGATATGGCGGGTCCGCCAAATCTGGCAGACCACGCCAATGTTGGCCAAAAATGAAAGTTTCAATAGTGGAATCACTATAGTTATCGAAGCATCCAACACACACACACACACACACACACACATATATACAAACAAACACCCAAAATGGAGTTTGGTGGGTTCGACCCGGGAACCTCCGCCTTACCCAACGCTTTAATAATTATGCCATAACCAAAACGCCACATGGTGTTGCTTGGTATATCTACCAGTTTCATCATTTAAAAATTACAATCCACCCAGAGCTAGAGAGAGGATGCACGATCGTACCGTACGAACATGGGCACAGATTACGAGGTAGAGTATGTCATAATTGTAGGTTGTAGAGGGCACAAAAACCGAGACATAATTTCTCTTGGGCCTGGGAGTGACAGAGTCGGATTGGAGTGTGGAGACAGTCATTTTTGGGTAATTCGACGCCATGAATCTAGTGGTGATGTTTGTTTTCTGATTTGAGCATTATTTCTACAACTTGATTTCAAAATGATGTATATTCATGTATTTGCCAGATTCTTTTGTTGAGTTAATGAAAGATCCTACCCATTGGAGAGCAGGAATCAGAGACATAATCCACCAGGGATGAACTCTGTTATCAAGTTTTTGTGTTCAGATATGATGCTTATGTCTCTTCATTTTAAAGTTTTCCCTTCTTTAATGGTGCACTTTAATTTATGCTCATTTAATACAATTCTTTATAAGTCATGATGAAAAGATCCTAGATCATGTTGGTATCAAAGCAGTCGTCTTTGACTTGAATTGTTGAGTGTGAATTCTTACTAGGGCCAAGCATAAGCAGGGTGAAGGAAATCTAAAGACTTTCAATCCTGAAGTTGGTCGTGTATCCAGAAGGAAGAAAATGGCAGAAGAGGACAATCGTGATGAACAGGAGAAAAACTTTCACATGGTCTTTTATCGCATGTCAGAAATGGTAGAGCGAATGTAAGGATATTGCAAGAAGAGGATGAAGAATAAAGGGAAGAAAATGCAAGCACATGTAGATGATGATGCTTTGGTAAACCAAGGGACTGGAGGAGATCCTCCCGAGACACCATCTTCACCTTTGAGTTCTACTTCTTATTCCTCTGAGCATTCTCATCATTCTAGCCATAAAGGATCTTTTAAGAAACCATTATTAAAGCTTGATGTAAAATTTTCTTTACCTATGTTTAATGGAGATACTAATCCTGAAAAGCTAGATAATTGGATCGAACAGGTTGACGTGTATTTCCATGTCCAACATATAGATGAAGAGGAAGTTAAAGTGCAACTGACTTCTCTTCAGTTGGAAGGCACTGCTCTCGTATGGTGGGAAAGAAATATTCAGGACAAAAGTAAGTGTGGTAAGATTCTTTCCTCATGGCCAGAATTTAAATCAACGATAAGGAATCAATTTTATCCATTAGGATATTTACATAAAGCAATGATGGAATGAAAAAATTTAAGGCAAAGTAAAGGACAAACTATACAAAGTTTCACAAAAGAATTTAGGAAGAAAGCTCTTGCATTGAACATTCCTTTGGATTCTTATGAGACTTTAATGAAGTATATTGGCACACTTCACAGTTATATTCAACATAATTTTCTCTTGTTTAAACCCACTAGTCTTGACGAAGTTTTTGTGCAAGCCACTCACCTTGAGAACATGGGAAAACATGTTCAAGAAGATAACACAAAGAAACCTTCCAATTTCCTACAGAAGAATTTTAAGAAGTTTAAAAGGAAGGACAAGAAGACCACTACAACGACGAGAGAAGGAGGAAAACCATCTTGCACTCATTGCAAGAAGAGCGGTCATGATGAAGAACACTGTTGGAAACTGCATCTGGAAAATAAACTGAAACAATTCGGTGGAAAGGGGAAGACAAAGACCGTTGCTATGGTACACCAAGATCTTGGTTTTGATTCAGGAGATGAAGGGAAGATCACAATGGTTTGAGTACAAGGTAAAGATTCTCTTCATGCTAGTTCTAGTTCTAATGATGAACCTCATGTTGATGAACGAAAGAGGAATGATTTATTTTACATAAGAGTTGTATCTAAACATACTAAGATAGATACACTATTTGATCCAGGTTCCCAAGTAAACTTAATATCTAAAACACTTGTCAAGAAAATGGGTCTTGAAATGAAACCACATCCGAAGCCTTATCCTCTTGGTTGGGTATGTGAAAAAGAAAAACTTAATGTCACCAAACAATGTAGGA
This sequence comes from Picea engelmannii, assembly GCA_009831015.1. Lineage (NCBI taxonomy): Eukaryota > Viridiplantae > Streptophyta > Pinopsida > Pinales > Pinaceae > Picea > Picea engelmannii. The sequence continues at coordinate 104,229 of ML828904.1, forward strand.
TCATATTTTCTATTGCTTCAAAATTGATTGATGAAGTTGATTTGGATGTTGTACCACTTGATATATGTGGCATAGTGTTGGGAAGTCCTTATCATTATGATAGAAAAACAATCTTCTTTCATCATGAGAACAAATACCACCTTACTAAGGGGGGAGTGGAATATATTGTTAGAGCTCATAGCATGAGGGTAAATAAAACACTTGTTAGTGCAGGACAAATGAAAAGACTCATAAACACTAATAAGAGATATGTACTCATGGTCGTCAGAGAGAAAGATGTCGGAACATCCAATGCTTTCCAAGGGTGTGATCTATCTCATAAAAATGAATTAATTGATATTGTTTCTAAGTATGATGATATTTTTCAGGAACCCAATGGATTACCTCCTAAGAGGGAAATCCAACATGAGATACATATTCAACAGGATTCTACTCTTCCTAATGTGGGAATGTACAAGATGTCAATTGTGGAGATGACAAAGATCAAGAAGCAGGTATGCGACTTATTGGATCAAGGGGTCATTAGGCCCAATTCATCTCCTTGTGGTTCTCTGATCGTGATGGTGCCAAAGAAAGATGGCACATGGTGAATGTGTGTCGATTACCAATCATTAAATAAAATCATGGTGAAAAATCAATACCCTCTTCCTCGCATAGATGATTTACTTGATCAATTGAAGAATGTTGTCTATTTCACTAAGTTGGATTTGCGTAGTGGATATCATCAAATCAGAGTCGCAGAATAGGATGCATGGAAAACTTCCTTTAAAACCAAACATGTATTGTTTGAGTGGTTGGTTATGTCATTTTGGCTTTGTACTGCCTCGACAACTTTCATGCGTGTGATGAATGATGTATTCATGCCTTTCATAGATGACTTTGTGATTGCATATTTAGACGACATTCTTGTTTTTAGCGGGACATGCGATGAGTATGTGAGGTATGTAAAGAAAGTATTGGAGACTGATCCGGATTTATGTAGGAACACAATGAAATACAGAAATACACATAAACACAGAGATGCAGCGGAAATAAGACTTCATTTCATTAATAACAAATGACTGAAATATGCTTACAGACATAATGGAAATAAACTAGCTAGGGCGCTGGTAGCTTATCTCTGAGAAGAGATGTGGCCGCTACTCGCATCCGTGAGAATATGATTACAATGAGGCTCTGAAGGCCCTTTTACAATAAACAGGAATGCCAAAGGTCCTAGACATCCAAAAACCTAACCCTGGGAGATGAAGCGCCAAAAGTCATGTGGGCCCTGTTTGGGTAAGTTGGTGCATCAACTTCCCGGGGTCGTAACTTTTGCATACGATCTCCGTTTTAGACATATGATAGCTCGTTGGAAAGATCTATCCAAGGCCTACAACGCTCAATACAAAATGGCATCATTAGATTTTATTTTGCGAGAGAAACATACCCAAAAAAAAATCGTTTAGGGCCTCAAAATGGCCCCGAAAGTTCAGGACCTGAAAAAAACTGCTAAAAATAGTAAACTGTACAAAAACTGAAAAACTGAAAGAAGTAATGGTGGGGGTCCAAGTGGAATATGTGGGTGGCCATCAATATCCACCTGGATCAGATACTTTGCAAAGGGAAAAGTTTTATGTAAAATTTTCTAAATGTGAATTTGACAAGACTACACTTTTATACTTAGGTCATATTGTAGGAGGAGGACAATTGAAAATTGACCCTTCTAAAGTTGATGTAATTGTAAATTGGCCTGAGCCAAAAAGTGTAACTAAAGTTCAAAGCTTCTTAGGTGAAATCCAGTATTGGAGGAGATTCATTCCCAACTTATCCTTCATAGCAGCTCCTCTGCATGCCTTAACCAATGTGAAGAACACTTTTCAGTGGGAAGGAAAGAAACAAAAAGATTTCGACACTTTGGAGGGAAAGATCAGTACCACACCAATATTAGCACTGTTGAATCTTCAACAACCTTTTGAGATCGAGACAGATGCCAGTGGATATGCCATGGGTGCAATACTAATGAAATATCGTAAGCCTATCTATTACCACTCTGAAACTTTTAACCAAGCTGTTGTTAACTATCCTACATATGATAAAGATTTGTATGCATTAGTCCAGCGTGTAAATAAATGGAAGCACTACTTGTTAGGGAAGGAAACCATTATACATATAGATCACCAACCCTTATAGTATCTTCAAGCACAGACCAAATTGCAACAATCTTGGCACTATAGGTGGATGGGTTTTCTACAACAGTTTCGCTTGGTAATCAAGTACAAAAAGGGTACAAGTAACAAGGTAGAGAACTATTGTCTGCAGAGTTAATTTACCATCTTGGAAAGCTATGTATTCCTATAAGTGAATGATTCCATGTAATATGAGAAGCTCATACTTCTCTTGTGTCTGGGCATTTTTGGGTAGGAAAAACTATGGCTCATTTGCAAAGGTTTTGTTATTGGCCTCAAATGAAATCAGTTGTAACTAAATATGTAAAGGGGTGTGTGATGTGTTCTACTTGTAAGTCCACTAATAGAAAACTGGGGCTATACTCACCACTTGATGTTCCATCACATCCATGGGAAAGTATATCCATGGATTATTTGTGAGTTCTGAGTATATCATGATTATTTCTATGTTGTAGTGGATAGGTTCAACAATATGTGTATCTTGATGCCTTGAAAAAAGGAGATCACTGTTGAGAAGACTGCTAATATCTTCTTTCAATGTGTTTGGGTTCACTTTGGATTACCCACATCTATCTTCTTAGATAGAGATACTCGATTCCTTGGGGACTTTTGGACTATCTTGTGGAGAATTATGGACACCAAATTGAAGAGGAGCACTGCTTTCCATCCACAAACCGACGAACAGACATAGATGGTAAACCAAACAATGGTACTTTTTCTTTGAGGTTACTGTAGCAAGCGTATCAAGGTATGGGATGAACAGATACCCTATGTACAACATGCATACAAACAAGATTTACATTTATCCACTCAGATTTCACCTTTTGAGACATGTTTGGGTACCTGCCAAAGGTTCCTTTGGACTTGATGTATGGGAGAGATGCCAATGTAAATGAAGAATGAATAGAGGAAAGAGCCCACAAGTTCATTAAGAGGATTCAACAGATACACCAGGCAGTCAAGGAACAGTTGGAGATATTGAAGGGTATGGCTTCACATCAACAAGGAGATATTGAAGGGTGAAGGCAAGAAAATCAAGCCCATTCGTTATGGACCCTTCACTATATTAGAGAAAAGAAGTACCAATTCTTTTCGTCTGGATATTCCACCTTATATGCAGATTTACTAAGTTATGAACATTGAGAACTTGAAACCTTTTGAGCCTCCCATGATCATGGATCAAGATGAGAAAGTTTGAATACCATCATTTGATGAGTTTTCACTTGCATACTTGGATGATCATGTTTATTATCTTCGAGTAGGCTTAAAAGGCACACATCCAAGCAAGGAAAAGGGGACCGAGAAGGACAAAGTGAGGGGACTTTTCCCTCACTTACCAGTTGATTGATGAAATATTTTGGTGGTCCAAAAAGATCTCAGTGGGAAGGCGTGATCCAAAAGGGGTCCAGAGAAGGATGAGAATAAATCATAACTCACAGAGGCAACTCAGAACACTCAGAATGGCTCCATCAGATAGAGAAAGGGAAAAAATCAAAGTTCCAAAAACTCAGTGAAAATGCCATGATCGCGAAGATCACGTTGTAATATTTCTAACGATGCAAATGACTCATCAAACATAGTTACGGTTTGAAATATATTCACGGTCAAAGTTTCAGTCAAATAAGGCTAGTTAACAGGGGACACATCATCATCCGTATTGCTGACGTCAGCAGTACACAATGGTAGGGTGACATCATCATACAGAATGAAAATGTCAACATGCCATGTGGAAACACCAGAGGCTTCCACATGTCACCCGCCATTGGGATTTTCAGGGGTCCATGTGCACCAATAGAAAAGTGCCACGTGGCACCCCTAGGCGACACCACATGGAACCATCCGGGAAGCGCCATGTGTCAGTACAGAGTGACTTGGAAGCATGTTAGTTTACATGTGGATGTATCATTGCGTGCCACATGGCCCAATCATCGACGACACATGGTAGCCCGAGAAATGTCTAATGTTGACCCGTGAACAAATTTTGTTTAAAAAAAAAAAGATATGGCAGTTCTTCCAAATCTGACGGACCACGCCAATGTTAGCCAATGATGGAAGTTTCAATAGAGGAATCGCTATAGTTAGCGTAGTATCCAACACACACACACACACACACACACACACACACACACACACACACACATACAAACAAATACCCAAAATGGAGTCCGGTGGGTTCGACCCTGAAATCTATGCCTTACCCAATGCTTTAATAATTCCTCCATAACCAATGCGCCACACGGTGTTGCTTGGTATATCCAATGGTTTCATTATTTAAAAATTGCAATCCTCCCAAAGCTGGGGAGAGGAGGCATGACCGTATCATACATCCATGGGCATGGATTATGAGGTAAAGACTGTCATAATTGCAGGTTGCAAAGGACACGAAAATTGAGACAAGATTTCTCTTGGGCCTGGGAGTGCTAGAGTCGGATTAAAGTGTGGAGACAATCATTTTTGGGTAATTAAAAGCCACAAATCCAATGTTGATGTTTGTTTTCTGATCTGAGCATTATTTATGTAGCTTGATTTCAGAATGATGTATATTCATGTATTTGCCAAATTCTTTTGTTGAGTTAATGAAAGAGCCTACCCTTTGAAGAGTAGGACCCGAAGATGTAGTCCACCATAGACGAAATCCGTTATCAAGTTTTTGTGTTCAGATCTGATGCTTATGTCCCTTCATTTTTATTTTTTCCCTTCTTTAATGGTGCACTTTAATTTATGCTCATTTAATACAATTTTTTATAAGTCACGATGAAAAGATGCCAGATCATTAATAGAATCTAAGATTTATTGTATTATTGTGTTCCTTTCCATAAATATGTGTAATTATTTGTTATATCTCTGTTATATATCTTCCTTCATATCATTCCTAAAACAATCCAGATCAGAACTAACATGGAAAATATTTAAAAGGTACTTCAAACAAAAATATTTAATGAAAATATATTTTGACGAAAAAGCTAAGGAATTTCGTGACCTTAAGCTAGGAAAAATGACGATAGAAGATTTTGTTACCAATTTTTTCACCCTGATGAGATATGTACCTTATCTTAGAGAGGAAAAGGTACAACGATTTATGAGCTTCGTGCCTCAATCATATAAGGATAAAATTGAGTTCTTTAATCCTGAAACAATGGATGAAGTAATAAAACATACTAAGTTGTGTTACACTTATTTTAAGCAGAGTTTTGAGAATATAAAACATGGAAGAATAGGAACAAGGACAACAAGTTTGACCCAAGAAATAAACAATTTAATCATCTGCGTCATCCATCACACAATGCACTGGTTAGATGAAACAAGTTTAGTGGTCAACAACAAAGTGTATCAGTTCAGAACAATAGTCGACCAACATATTCAATGAACAAACCAGTTAAACCACCACTACAGTGTTGGGGTTGCAAATAACCTCACATGTATTAAGATTGTCCTTTAAATAAGAACATAAATTTAACAGTGCATAACATTTAGGAAGCCACGACAGTTAATGACATGGCACCGTGTACTCATAATATTAATGCAACCATGGAGAATCGACAAATTGATCATCAATCTTCCATGGTAGAAATTGAAGGTATGATTAATAAAAAAATTGTATCTATTTTAATAGAACTTGGTGCAAGTTTAAGTTATGTTTCCCCTAATGTAGTAGAAGATTGTAAACTAAATAAAGTTAAGCATAAGAAATCATGGTTAGTATAGTTAGCTATTCATACAAAATGAAAGGTTGTAGAACTGGTCAAGGAATGTATAGTAACTATGGATGGGATGGACACTAAATTATACTTGAATGTATTACCATTGGGATCCAATGATTTACTCATAGAAATGGATTGTCTTGAAAAACATGCCATTGTCGTAAATTTTCGAAACAAAACTTTTGACTATTTAGATGAACTTGGACAAGGAAAAACCATTAAAGGAATACCTTGTGGTGTGTCGGTAAGGAATATTTATTCTTTACAATTGAAACGAAATGCAAGGAAGGGTTGTGAAATATATGTTGTGCATATAAATTAAAACAAAGACAAAAGGGTTAAAAGTTTGTTGATTGATGATCCTATATTGCGTTAGTTTTAGGATGTATTTTCAGAAGAAATTCTAAGACTACCTCCTAGAAGGGATATAGACTTTACAATATATTTAATACCCATATCTAAATCGATATCTAAAGCACTCTACATAATGAGTTTTCTTGAGTTGACTGAATTAAAAATGCATCTTCAAGAATTAATGGATAAATAGTACGTTATACCAAGTGTGTCTCCATGGGGATCATGAGTCCTATTTGTTAAAAAGAAGGATGGAACTTTTAGATTGTGTATTGATTACATGAAACTAAATAAAATGTCCATCAAGAATAAGTATCCTTTACCTCGTATTGATGACTTATTTGACCAAGTTGGAGAGGATAAAATCTTTTCAAAGATATACCTACGGTTAGGATACCATCAAGTTAGGATTAAAGATGAAGAAATCTATAAGACTGCTTTTAGAACCATGTACAAACACTATGAGTTCATAGTGGTACCCTTTGGTTTAATTAATGCGCTTTTAACATTTATGTGTCTTATGAATAGTGTGTTAAGGAAGTATTTGGATAAGTTCGTGATTGTGTTCATAGATGACATCTTAATTTATTCCAAGACCATAGAAGAACATGAAGAACACTTAAGATTGGTTTTGCAAACATTAAGAGAACATCAATTGTATGCAAAATTCAGTAAATGTGAATTTTATCAAGAAAAGGTGCATTATTTAGGACAAGTGATTTCAAGAGAAGGGATCTCAGTTGACCCTAAAAAAATCAAATCCATTGTAGATTGGCCAGTACCAAAAGATGTTTCAGATGTGCACGACTTTATGGGTATTACCGGATACTCTCATAGATTTATTGAAGGGTTTTCAAAATTGGCTTATCTGATAACCTCCTTATAGAAAAAGGGAATCAGATTCAAATGGACTGAGAAATGTCAGGAAAGTTTCAAAAAATTAAAGCAATTGTTAACCACCACACCTATTTTAAAGGTAGCATATCCACACAAAGACTTCGTAGTTTGTACATATGATTCAAAGGAAGGACTAGGGGGAGTGTTAATGCAAGATGGGTATGTAGTTTCTTACGAGTCAAGAAAATTAAAACCCCTTGAAATAAACTATGCACCTCATGAACTAGAATTTACTGCTATTGTACATGCTCTAAAAATGTGGTGACATTATCTGTTAGGGAATGATTTTTTATTGAAAACAAACAATGTTAGTCTCAAACACTTTTTCGATCAAAAGCACTTAAACGTCAAACAAGCTAGATGCTTGGATTTCCTAAGCGAGTTTTAGTTTGAAATAGAACATATTAAAGGAAATGAGAATAAAGTAGCATATGTGCTTAATAGGAAACTAAATGCAATTTTTAGCAACAATGTACAATCTGATTTAAAATAATTTTTTTTGACAACAACAAGAAAAGATTAGGAATATAGGAAAGTTCTTGAAAAATGTCAAAATAACTAACTAACTAACAAATAATCTAAGTTTAGTTGTAGCCAGGAGGATTTAGTCTTGTATAAGAACAAAATTTATGAACCAAACAATACATAACTGAAAAGTTTAATATTGGAAGAAGTACATAAGAAACCATATTCAGGTAATCCCAATTACCAAAACAAAATAACAACTTTAAAGAAGGAATATTTTTGGCCTAGAATGAAAACAAAAGTGGTTGAATATCTTGCTAGGTGTCTAGAGTGCCATCAAGTTAAGACTGAGCATCATCACCCAACTAGATTATTACATACCATGCCCATTCTAGAATGGAAATGGGAAGTAATCAATATGGATTTCTTCACTGGATTACCCGTAACTAAAAAACATACTGATTCTATAATGGTTGTAATAGACAAAATTACAAAAGAAACACACTTTATTCTAGTAAAATATACTCACAAGCCTCTAAATATTGCAGATATTTTTATGAAAGATATTTTTAGGATGCATGGTTTACCTAAAACAATAATTTCTGACAGAGACGAAAATTTCACTTCCAACTTCTGGAAGACCTTGTTTAGTGGTTTGGATACACAACTGAGTTTTAGTACCGCTTACCATCCTCAGATTGATGGTTGGATCAAAAGGACTAACCATATTGTTGAGGATACACTGCAAATGTATGTTATGGACTATCCAACAAAGTGGAAGAATTATATCCATCTAGTTGAATTCACATACAATATTGGTTATTAGTCATCTTTAAAAATGAGTCCTTTTGAAGTGTTATATGGTAGAAGGTGTTGAACCCCTGTGAGTTGGGACAATCCAATGGACATGATCATTTTAGGATAATTTTGAATAATTGTTATTTAGGATTATTATGTTGGGAAAAGACTTTAATCATCATAAACATTGGATGCTAAAACATATTTGTGTAAATGTTGTTTTAATTTTATTTTGTTTTACTAGAGACAAATTGATGAGAGAATCTAACTATACAAAGAGTAATTCTTTATTCCATGGGAAAAGTGAAGAAAAGATAAAAACCACCAGGGTAAATGTTATCCATGAGGACATGTGTAAAACTACTCCCAAATATGTGGGAGGTGAGGGAACAAGCTAGAAATAAGTTAGGCCAAGACTCCCCAGAGTTATGAATGAGGCTAACTTGAAAAAGAAAGACTCAAGCAATCTATTCTCATCTTGGAAAGAGGAGGAGAAAGACAAGTATGGTGTAAGCAGGACACTGCTGAGTACTTTGCAGGAATTAGAACTTGAGGGTTCTAAGAAAGAATCAAGTTCTGGTATTTACCTGGAGAAGGTTATTGAGATTTTCAGTTTCCTATGGAATAAAGAATTAGGCTCAGGGGTGATAGGATAAAGTAAGACTTGGCTACTCTGGTCTATGGTTGGGAGGAGCTGGATTCTCTCCTCAGTTTGTCCATAGTATGACTTTTTGATTCATATATGTATTTCTATAATTTATTTCTTGCTATTATTATTTTATGTTATTCAAGGACATAAATAATTACAACCATTTCTTCTTAAAAAACTAGAATGGTAATTTGAGTACAATCTTTTTATAAGCAAGAAAACATTGAGTATTTCATATTTTATGATTAATTCTTAGTAGCATTTTAAGTATAACTATTCACTACCATTGAACAAAATGGTAAAGATAAAAAAACCAGAAAAATACTAGTTTAAGTTATTTCTTTTATATATATTAATACAATTTATGGGTTTCAAATATAGCTCATTTTTGTACATAAAAATAAAAGAAACAAGTGTTTTTAAATATCATTATTCTTTTCATTTGCAAATAGAACAAATACTGTTTAACTAATTTCCATAGAGAGCTTTGTGAGATAAGCTCAATTTTTGAATGTATATAAACAAATAATAGTTGACAAAAGTCTTTGTATGTACCTATCTATAGAGATAACAATAAATGAATTTCATAATAGGAAAAACCCTATTGAGATAAGCTCATTTTTTGAATGTATATAAACAAAAACATTCATCCCACGCATGAGTGACTATCTCCTACATGGCCACGACGTGGGAGTCATGTACTATCAGTGTTCCACAAAAACATTGGAATGAACACATTATGAGCTCGACACACCATATTCAAGTCTCTTTAATAGAGTGATTATGGTCATTATTATATGCAGTGGGTATTGAATATGTAAATAAACTTGTGGACAATGGGAAGATTCAAATGAAGTGGAGCCTCAATAGATTTTATATCACATAAAAATTACAAGTATTGCATGTGATCGATTAAATAGGTGGGATAGGTAACTAAGTATTATGTCAACATAATCTCATAAGATATATATTATAATAATACAAGCATATAATAGGTAAGGAGAATATGAATTAAATATGTAGATTGGATTGTAAGGGTTGAAGATCAAAGTTGCGATATATCTTATATAGATTTTTAGACGGTAAGAAGTTTGAATTTTACAAACAATAACCTTAAAGTTATTCATGCTAATCAAATCATGTTAAACCATTCTTAATCTACTGAAATAGATTATTTATTATGAAACGTCCCCTGATCACCCTCGTCGGGGACACACCACTACTTCAAAACCAAATTGCTCTGAAAACCAGATTGTAACATACCTAGCTACCCAAGTTGAGTCATTCCACTTGAAACTATCATTCTTTGATATACATATATATCTAATGCAAATTTAAACATATATAAACATTCTTCTACAACATAGATTAATGTGGAAATGAAAGTAGGCCTACACATGCAACATATACAGGAAATACTCATAATATTATAACACATGTGCAAGGTACACAACATACAACTAACATAGAATTGGTACTTATATTTTTAAGAGAAGACCACCAACTACATGTAGACCTTCCATGAACCTCCCAGCATTAGACCAGAATTCTCCAAGCTATCAACAGTGGGTCACCCCCGATATGGGACTAAACTCCACCCAGGGTAAAGGAAATCCTAGGCTAGGATGAGACTAAGAAAAGATGCACAATGAAACATGAATGATTCCCTCCAAGGATCCTACTTATGCCCAATGCTCACAGAATCTCATTCCCCACATGCTTGCCCCACCCTGGGAATATACACCTTCACTGTTCCACAATCCATCGACTTATCCACTTCCCTTCCAAGGCTTCAACAACAGGTCAAATCAAGAATTCTCAAAGCTCTATAGCTACTGCTAGACTCCCTCCAGGAGAAATCACTTCCCCAACAACCTCTCTCACCTAGAGAGAGTTTCTCATAGACCTGACAATATGCTTCTTCAACCCATGGGCCTGACAACCCACCTCTTCAAACTAGAAGATTGAAAACCCATTTCTTCTATCCAACTCTTAAGTCAACCAGGTAACCACATCAGAAAAAACAGGTAAGGCAAAGGACGACTCAACAAATTACAAAGGTTCATGATGGAAGAGGGTTCAACAATGGTGGAAACAGATGACTATGTGCCTGCTCAGTGCGTTAGTGAATGGGACCAAGGATGGAAAGAATCTGTTGGCGACGGAAGTCGCTCCTGGATTGCTAGCAGGAGCAGAGCCCGACGCCCATCAGTTTTATGTCACAGTGGTTTTTTATGGGTGATCAAATGGACAAAGACTCGGGGAGATGTCACTCTAACTCAGAGACTGGGTCCGGCATGTATGAAACAAAGAGGTCTTGATCTAACTTTAATCAGTGGGTTGATTAAAAGGTGAATAGGTGGAAGATTTGATAAGAAGAGTGAACAAACTACTTCGGTCGATAGGCTTTTGGTAATTTGTAGAAGAAAAACTCTGAAAACGAGATCCTCAGGTTCAGGGTTTCGAGATACTAAAGAAGGGACTTGACTGGATTCTCCAATTCCAAGTCGTTCAGCGTTAGGAAAATCACAAAGACTGATCAGAGACAATGCAATTGTCATAGTGATCAAATTCTACATCATCCTATGACAACCACAACTCGACTGGATTCTCCAATTCCAAGTTGCTCCAACATAGTTTAAACTAAGATATGAAAGGAACTGACATTCATAAGGCAAGAATTCTCAAGAGTTCATACATAACCAGAGATAACAGTGCTTCATTAAAACTTTACAACCAGGAGCTCTGCTCTACCATCGATAGATACAAAAATGGCAGAAACGCCTACATATACTCAAAACAACAACAACAAAACCGAGACATTGCATTAAACTTTGCGTCTGCATGGCTTCTGACCATCTACACCTGCAATCTCTGAATAACCGTGCACCAACGATGGACGTAATCGAACTCCTAACAGCTCCGTGGGCGAATCGACGTGCCTTAACTCGTCGCCGGACTTTCCCATTATGCCGGAGGCGATGTCTAACCACCACCAACTGCTTCAATAACTACTTTATTGGGATTGAGGACAACCCAGCCAACTCGGCACCTTTATGATGTGGAGGGCCCCTCGTGCTGCCACCTGGATTGACTGAATGGCCTGATGAATAGCGTGGAGGCCAGCACGAAGGGTTGGGCGCAGAAGGGGAGTGGTGGCGCCAAAAACGTGGGGGGAAAAAGCAGCAATGAGGTGTAAGAGAGGCGGCAGGAGAAGACACATGGAGGAAGGCAATAGGTGGTGGGAGCAGGGGATGAGATATAACGGGCGCACCTTGGTGGGAGGCTGACATGGAACAGAGCGGGACATATGGCAGGCGGTGAGTGGACAATGAAATGGGAAAGGGACCACACAGACCAAAGAGGGGAGATGGACAGGTGACGCATGGCAACAGGGGAGAGGCGACTCAGGAGGATGACATAACGGGAAAAGGGCCCACCTTGGTTAAACATAGAGCAGCTGAGAGGGGTGAGATCACGCGAGCGCCGTTGATCCGGGCGCTTAGATCTCGGTCGTTGGGAAGCTGCACGCTCAATT